>JAHWXV010281301.1:0-19152 GCA_024586415.1 Phrixothrix hirtus | reverse complement strand
TTTTATTATAATAATAAATTAAAAAATATTGCATACCAGTATGCATATTTGGTCAAAAAAAGGCATATAAGTGCATATTTTAAAGGCAAACAGGCATATACATGCGCATATTTTGGCTGCATTTAAATGCATATATTCCGCCCCCTAGTTATCAATCACCCTTCGTATCTTTACGCATAGTATCTATAAAGTTGGTTTAATTTGTAAACTACATCATTTTCCTGACTTTTTCAGGAGAAATCTAGAACGATAATTTAATTTACCTCCCAATTATTCTTAATTAAGATTTTTTAATTACTTCACAAATGAAATTGATTACGCAGGTAGATTTTTGTGTGAATATCATCAGCAACTCTTGTATATACGAGTATAAATTCCTCTTCTCCTTTTTTTTTAATAATCTTGAGATTTCGTTCACTTAGTTTTAAAAATATCGATCACCGACATTTCATTTCAAGTAATAGCTAAATCCTTGTTTACATACAAATTTTCTGTTGATCGACGCCTCTTCTACTAAATTAATGTTATCACTTCAGGCTTTTATTTTATTGCATTTAAACTATAGTACAAAATTACACAATTATCAAAAGCAAATCAAAATATTTTCAGCTGCAAAAATTTGAAGCATCACGGCATACGTAAAGCCTAATTACATCTTCAGGATTCTAGATGATGCAGTTTACAAATAAAAAGGGCACATAAAGAATACGAGTTTTTCTCCTTTATAGTAGTTCCCTACCTATGTTAGTGAATTGTTACGTTGTTTGTTTGTTTTATGGCTGGGACTTCGAGATCCGAAAATTCCCTTAGCCCTCTTAAACTGTCATATAGTCATTTTGCCGTACTTACTAGAACTTTGCCGAAACTGGAGGAGTTCCACTGGCAGTAGGGAATTCTAACGTGCCAAACATAACATTGATATTGGACCTACGCTTCTACTTTCTTATCTGAAAAGACGGTATGTTTTTCAAATTCTTCTCCGCTGAAAAATTTAGCGACCTCGATCGGGTTTGAACCCACGTCCCTTGGATATAGAGGAAAATATGCTAACCACTACACCAATCGGGACCGGCAATTGTTACGTTACAATTAAATACAATTATTTGTTTCATTAATATAAAAAGCCCGCTTTCGGAACGTGTCTCGAAAGTGCATTTTTGTTCAAATAATTAATCCTATCTTTTCTATAACTACATTTAACTATGTACACAATTTAAGACAATTTAAAATTAAAATGACAGATTCTATGAAACATTAATCAAATTATCTGTCTTTTATTGTTTTTCCAATAAATAAAGTACGTTATGAACCTAATCAAAATTAAAATTAAAATGCAAGTACTTTGTACAACAACGAAAGTAATTCGTCAAATAACTTATTTTTGTCAAAATGCAGTTACAATTAACAATTATTACAGTGGCGAGAAAAAATAATTTTTTGTTTTATTAGTATAAAAAGTGCCCCATTTCTAGAGGATGTAAAATGGGACCAGCAATTTTGCGAGTCCCAAATGTACATTTTTTGTACGAATAAGTTATGTCATCTTTCTCCAATCGTATTTGACGAAGTACAAGTTCTATAAAATACTTGAAATTCAAATGACTGGCCCTACAAAAAGTAATTAAATTACCTGCGCTATTTCAATTGTTTTTCAAATAAATAGCATATTGTTACAACATCAGAAATAACAATAATTTTGTAGAAGGTTCGAGAACATTCCAGTAAGTTTCATCGAAGTTAAAATAAATAATGTAATCATGAATGACTCATTACTGCAATTTATATATAAATAAATATTCAAGGCGGCAGCAATGAAACGGCGTTGCAACTTATTAAATCAGCATTCTGACTAATTTAATTCCTTAAAATTCTCAAATGTTTTCAGAATTCCGCTTTTCATACAAATAGTGGTTTAAACTCATTTTACATGGTTTTCCCTTCGAACTTATCTTGTTAAGTGGCAGTTGTAAATAAATTTAAACCTTTATTACTATACAACAAATATTAAATTAAATATTGTAAATAAATAATTATAGTTCAGTGAATACAATTAAATAACTTTAAATCAATCACAATTACAACTACAGTTACGATATGTTGTGAAAATGTTAATCAATCTATTTCTAGCAGTAGTTAAAACATGATTTTGTACTGTATCCATGGTGATTCATATCGGTCCCAAACTAACCTTCTTTTTATCCAAAATAAAATAGCAAAATAGAGGTTTATTATAGTGGCGGAGAAAAAATAAATGAATTAAATAGAGAAGTTGTTTAAAATCGATCTAGTCTGAAATTTTGTTGCAGAAGGGAACACTAAATTACAGTTAACTGATGAAAGGCTCAAAAATTGTTTAAGTGAAACTATAAAGAAATATCGTGTGACAAGCACAAACATTATATATTCAATACACTATATAACATCACAACAAATAATTACTACTTACTAGCCTATTGAATGCGAAAATTACTTTGGGTAAATTTGTTTTAGCAAAAGATCTAAGAAAGATATTATAAGCTTTAGCTGTATTTTCTGAGGGCATGTAAAAATTCAAGAAGCAAGGACGTTTAGATAAATTTCAGTTTCTATTAAAAAGATCACCGAAAAAGAAATGACATTTTCAGAATATTTTACTAAAGGAACTTTTCGCCGTAACGTGTGTACGTGATTGGATGTAATTGTTTATTATCGTCATATTGGGATAAAATTGCCGATACCGCGATGCTGGAGGCATCCGTCTCTAATATAAAATCCTGATTATATTGTTGACTGTGGGGTGCTTTGCATATTACATCTTTTAAGTTTTCCGCCGTTGTTATGGCTGCGGGCGGAAGTCCTCTCTATTGCGGCTTTCTTAAGCAATCTGTTAGGAGTTTCCCTATCGTCGCGTAATTTTTTATGTGGCTAGAGTAGAATCCTACTAGCCTTAGCAATTACCTAATCTGTGTTTTGTTGGTTGGCACCGCTTTTATCTTTTCTAGTTGTGGCTGCATAGTTCCTGCCCTGACCGATTTTCCGAGGTAATCTACGCATCCTTGTGCTATTAGGCTTTTACTTGGTTTCACGGTCAGTCTTGCTTTCTTTAACCTGTCAATTATGTCCCGTATGTGATTGCTGTGGTCCTCGATAGTGTCGCTAAAGATTGCTACATCGTCTATCTAGGAGCAAATGTAATTTTCCGCACCTACTAACACTACGTCCATGAGTCTCTGAAATATATCCGGTGATCCTCTGAGTCTTATGGGGATAATTGTCCATGCGAAATTTCCTTCGGAAGTCGTCATTGCAAGGTATTTCTGGCAACCTTTCGCAATAGGGACCTGGAAATATCCTTTGATGAGGTCAAACAAGCTGATGTATCTTGCAGCAGCTAATTTTAGTACCAGATGTTCCATACAGGGTATTCTGTAATTGTGGGGCACTGATTTTAAGTTTAGGCCCTCGTAGTTTACGCACGGCCATGGGTCTTTACTTTCTCTTTGTACAAGGAAAAGTGGGGCACCGTATTGGCTCTCGCAGCGATAAATTAATCCTAGCTTAAGTAATTCATCTAATTCTCCTTTTATTATACTAGTGACAATTGGGTTTCCTCGGTTCTTCGTCCTTTAATTATAACTTAAATTCTATTAGATTTATTCTGCACCGAGTGCTGCTAAAAACTATTTTCTAGTATTACATCTTTCAATTTATTGATGCTTTCTAGCGTTGCATCAAGATTTTCTCTATTTTAATAGATCGTTAATTTGCATGACTTCTATGTTTTGCGCTAGTCTGGGTGTTTCGTCGAGGTAATTGGTTTTATAGCTGGCTAATGCTACTAGGTAAGGAGGTCTGCTTTTATACGACTTTAGGATATTTGAATGGAATATGTCGTGTTGTTTTTTCCAACTTCCAATCTATAATTGGTTTTACCGATTTTTTCAATTACTTTGTACGGACCCGTCCAGTAACATTGTAGTTTGTGCTTCTGCGATGGTCGCAAAGCTAGGACTTCCTGTCCGACTTCTAATTGTTGAGGGTCAGCGTTTCGGTCATAATACCTTTTGTATTGCGATGCTCTATGCTCTTGATTGCGTGAGCTTCCGTTAACGCCTCGTGTGCCAAGTTTATATGTTGTGTCACTAAATCTATTTTATTTATGTCGACGTCTGTCGGTTCTATCCAGTTGTCATATGTTAATGCGGCTGGACATTTTAATTCCCGAGTAAATGAAAGTTCGCTCGGCTTAAATCATAAAGTACTATTTATACTATTAGCTATGCCGAACATAACGTAGGATAATACTTGGTCCCATTCTATTTGTGGTTCCTGTAGAATTATTGCTCGCAGATTCCTTAATAACTCTGTGCAATACTTCTACGGCGCCTTGCGATTGCGGGTGGTATGCTGAGCTGAATACATGTCTCATACCCATTTTTTCTCACAAAAGTTTCATTAGTTCCGAACGAAAGTTTGAGCTTAGGTCTATTTCTATTTCGCATTCGATTATTTTCGAACGGATAGTCTCCGTTTGTTGATCCCTCATTACAATGCCTATGGGATATCTCGTGCACGCGTCTACAATTGTTAAAACATATTTATTTCCGCGTTTAGTTGTTTTTAGCGGTCACGTTATGTCTATTATCAATTTAGACCACGGTTCTGGAACAAGAGGTACCTTTGTTAATTTTTCTTTGTACCGTCCTTTTGATCCATCTAATTTTTGACACCGAGGACAGGTGTCACGGTACTATTTTATCATGTTTCGCATTTTTGTGCACCAATAGTATTTAAGAATATTTTGTGTACATTTTTGTGGGCGTTGATGGGTATTATTGTGGAATTGGTCCAATATTTTTATTCGTATGGATCTGGGACTACGATGTGCGGTTTTCCGTTCCTAATTCCGTTACACTCGCGGCTTCGCACTTATTATTGCGAAATTTTGTAGGGCCGTCGCTTTTTGTTTCGATTGATTTAATTAGTTGAGCGATTTTGGCGTCCTTCTTTTGTTCATTTATTAAGTCTTTGCGGGTTATTTCGTTCAAAGACCGATCTTTAATGTCATTAGCCTCGGTGTTTTTATTTGGCCTTTCAAGGGTCGTGTCGAGTTCTAGCGGTGCAGTGACCTTGCACTTTCTCGGTGTAATTACACTTTCACTAGTGGAAACTTTTGCTACCTCCTCATTTACCTGTTTCTTCAGATCTATTGTTCCGGCTGCATCTAGAATTCGTTCTCTTTTTGATTGGTAGCGGGTAACTACGTTACACGACTTGTGTTTTCGTTTGTATTTAATCCTAAAATTAGGTCATAAGCTAGATGTACGTATACTTCAGTTTCAAGTCAACCGGTGTATTTTTCGCTTTCTACCTATATTCTCGCCACTGGTATAATTTTTAATTCCTGGCTAAATACTTATTGTACGTAAATTTGTTTTCCTATAAACCGGTGTGGCCTTACTAGTTCTGCTTTATTTAAACTGCATGACGCACCGGTGTTGTATAGGGCCGTTATTGTTTTATCGTTTATTATCGCTTTAAATTCGGATTCACATAATCCTTTATCAGGGACTTGCGCGAAACTACTAAAATGAAGTGGTTTTTTCTTTTGAGGACAATTAAAACATCTGTGCTCTACATCTACACAAATTGTGCACTCTTTCGGCTGTCTTCTGAAATCGCGTTTATTTCGCGTGTTCGTTTCCGAAGAGGATTTATGTTTTTGATGCCGTATGTGGTTATTATTCCTTCCGGTATCAGACACTTCGACTTCGTGTTTACCGTTTTTCCTGCGTCCTTTTCTCTGCTGTTGGAGATTTCGTTTTTTTCTTCGTACATGGACCTTCCATTATCCGCATACTGCTGTGCAAGATCGCTTGCAGCATTTAAATTCGTCGGCTTATGGTTTAGCAAGTAAACTGTTAATGCTTTCGGTAACTCATTATAAAATTGCTCTAGCAATATTGCTGTTTTTAAAGCTTGAAAATTTTCCGTTGCCTTTATCTTCTCTATCCACTTAGCTACGTTAGTGGAAATTCTGATAACGAAATATATATACGATTCTTGCTCCTTTTTGCGTGTGTCTCGGTATTTTTTTCTGTAGAATTCTGCATACATTCAGTATGACACTTTTTACCTTCGCGTAATCTGCTAGATCGCCATCGTGAAGTCTAGCATAGGCGTCTAATGCTTTACCTGTAAATTACTTTTGCAATAAAGTAACCCCATTTCTCTACTGGAATCGAAATCATTCGAAACACCTTTTCTACGTAATCAAAATACGTACCTATTGTCGGATCGTTTTCTTGCAGTGGTTTTAATAACGATGTTACTCGCGCTTCGGATTCTGAAATTTTATTTCCGTTCACGATTTCGCGTTTGTCATTTTGTTTCGCGGTTTAGCTATTTAATTGTGCCATTCAAAA
The DNA here is from genome assembly GCA_024586415.1 of Phrixothrix hirtus. Lineage (NCBI taxonomy): Eukaryota > Metazoa > Arthropoda > Insecta > Coleoptera > Phengodidae > Phrixothrix > Phrixothrix hirtus. The sequence goes on along the minus strand of JAHWXV010281301.1, from coordinate 12,748 downwards.
TACGTGATCGCGTTGTTCACGTTCTCATTCTTGTTTTTGTTTCTTGTCGAATTCCGTTAAGAGCACAGCTAATTCTTCTGCGTCGCTGTCCTCGTTTATTTCCATGCCTCGCGTTATGCATAGCTTTTGTAGCGTAGAAAGCCTATTATTTCGTAACTCATTGTGCATTTGTTGGTGATATTGATTTTAACCTAGAGATATTTATAATAAATTTAAATTATTTATCGTATTTTGGCTACTTGTGTTAGATTAATTTGCCCCACACCTCTGATACCATCTGTTGGTGGTCGAGACTTTTATTTGGTATTTTATCAAGTATTCTTAGATTGATCGAGCGGTCAATTATTAAGTTATAAATTTAATTAGATTGTCTTCGACCACAAACCTCTTTGTTGTAGCCTCTCCTTTATGAATGGACAACCTTGAAAAATTCCTTTACCTGCAACTATCGTTGTATCTCTGGTTAACTACAATATTCGTCTCTTTGAACATATAACACAATATTCAAATAATTATTTATTAGAATGAATTATATGCAATAATATCTGAACATTAAAATAATAAAATTGGAACTTTTTGTATATACTTCTAATTAATAATTCTTTAAAGGGATGAAGGATAAAAATACTATGTACGATAATTACTGTCGTCAATGAACACTTACTGATTTTAAAACAGATAAATGTACAAAAATGTTACCGTTAAAAAGGTTCTAAATACTATACAATTTACAAAATATTTCTTTGTGTAGTTAAGAATGCAAACTATCGTATTTAAGCGTCCATGTATGAATCTCAGGTATAATGCTTGCAATCCCTTGTATATGCAATTTTAAAAGGATTTTTAATTTATGTTATAAAATAAATTAATTTCCTTTGAAATTTTTATTTAATCTATGTACTAAATTTTTGCACTCGCGAAAATTAAATGTTTGTTCTACCTTATCTCTGTAGTCTTCAATTTTCTTATCTGCAGAGTTCTCATTTACCGAATACTTTGTAAGGAAATTGCGTTGTTCATCTTTGTAAATAGAGCGGCGCTGTTTCCCTCAAATTAATGAGTAGAACTAACTGATTGCGGGAAGTTCCTTCTCTAAATTACTAAGTACGATGGAGTTGTACATCGGGTCTCTCTGAAGCACTTTTTGTACTGTTTAGATGCACTGTATAAGATGATTACTTGAACCATGCGGCAATCGCGAGGAAAAGTCGTCATTTTCCCTTGTGCTTGACTTTTTATTAACTCTGTGCATCTTGTTTGACCAATTGTGTTAACTACATTTTGATTTTCAACCAATGATTTTAAAGTGGTTGTTCTTTGAATTTTAGTTTCTCACGGAAAAACTCATTTGCATAAACGTGTCGGTTTGTAGCTTTCTTCACTTTATTTTTACTAATATCTTTAATGCGGCAAGGTCGGCAAACTTCCAAGTTTTATTTTCAATTTGAATGTCTATTCAAGTCGACACGATCTACGCTACGACCTGTCCATTTCGATTGCCATTATTGTCGTATTAAATCTTACTTATTCTAATTCTAAAAATACGATATTTACATTTTATTACATTAAAATTACTTTTACTTAATTATCTAGGAATTCTTATGTAACATTTTTTGAATTCCTAGATATGGTGATGTACATTAATTGTGTTAATTGATGACACCATGAATATTTATTATTGGTGTGTTTGAAATTGTGCACAAATGGAATATGGATTCTAGAGAGCACCGATTTAATATAATCTTTATTTAACTAAAACTTTGCTTTTCAAAGCTTCATTTGCGTGGATGGATTGAGGTTAGTATTCCTAATGGTCTCTAGGACACACCGAAGAGATTACGGTTGAAATTAATATCAACTAGTAGAGTATCGAATGTTCACTGATAAAATAATTAGTTAGATTTTATATAACAGTGCAATTGTCGGTTTCTTATAATATTATCGTTAAGGGTATTAATTGCCCAAATCAAAGTAAGTAACTACCTATAGCATTCTAAAGATTCTACACATATCGACTTCGAAGAATTGTACAAAAGTGCATGCCATCTTTGTTTTCAAATTAATCAAGCGATCTGCTATTCATGGATTTTTTCAAGCAATCGATACCGTGTTTGGTGGCTCCGTTCTTTGAGAAATCGCCAATACTGATTATCGGATTTTACTCAAGGCTTATGCTCCAGTCTGATAAAAAATAATCAAGTGTTCATATTACTTTATTTTAATCAATTTTGGGCTTTATATACAATACTACATGCATAAAAATTGGATTTTACTTTAATTAGAACATTAATTTATGTATTACATGTGTAACGAGAAAATATTGTTGCCTATTTTTAGCATAAGTTAATTCTAGCAAATTTGGTATTTAACGTAGGCAAATTAATCAACTTCAAATGTTATTTAAAAAAATTAAATTATTGTTGTTGAAATTCGACACTATTTTTCCTAAGCCTTTCAAAATGTTCTGGAACCCGTTCTACACTTCTACCTCTTTATTTAGTAACTCGGACATTTTTTCTGATGATAGAGTATATGAAAGGGCTCCTGAATTTACTATTTTCAAGTGTAGAATAAAACACTATGGTATATAAAAACTTGGAAACCTTAATTGTAAGGTTATATCCGAATATTCATTAAAACTTTATATTTGATAATAAATAATAAGTAGTCCAGTGTCTAGATTGGATATTCAAATTAGTGAACTTGAACCTGATACCATTTACAGGATATCAATATGATCGATACGAGTACTAATAAATTATCAAGAAATCGTCCACATATCCAAGATGATAAGTAGGAATTTTACTAGATATGAAATTATTTTTCAAATTAAGTACGCATTATAGCAAATCAACCTATAAATGACTGTACTAGCGTGTGAAAGTATATATCTATATATATATACACGAGTAATTTATAATAAAACCAACGCTCAAGTTTCTTGAAAGTTTGTTATCAATTAAGTTAAAGGATCCATAATAAGTATCCCGCTCAATTAATTTTCGTTTCACCCTATAATAAATAACTTTATTGTTATTTGAAAGGTTCAAGGTCATTACAAGCGCAATATAAAATTTATGTTCTTATTCTTCAGCTGTAGGTATTATGTTTCACCTATCATATTCTCACGCGTTGATACTTAATACTTTATTGCTCTATATAATTCAGTTATTAAATTTGACAACTTAGGTATTTATAAATGTTTTCGTAACCTTCACATGCAATTAAACACTATTTGTTAGTAAATCACCTATTACTTCATCGCAATAATGTTACAATACATATGTAATCGTTTCTAAAAATAACGGTGAATAGTAATAAGAAATAGGAAAAATACCTGTAGTGCGTAATTTCTAATGTGTAGGACTACACGGCCCACAAATTTTATTCTAAAATACATTGTTTTCCAGATATTTAGTAATAAAGCTAAGTTCGACAGCGTTATTGTATTGAACCACTAATTAAAATACAAATTGTTAGGCTACTATACTAGCATTTTCGCTGCTATATGACGTCTGCAGTATTTACAGTTGATAAACACTTGCAACTGTGTAAATAAATCATTCGCTCAAATTGTTCAGGGTAAGCCTTCATATTGATCATTTTATAAGGCAACAGTTAATAGATAAAACGTTCTAAAATTCTATTCTTTACTTTTTCATTATTTATAACGATTACAACAGTAAGAGGACACTGACTATGAAAAGCGGATTGCTCTTTGTATTGACTTCTCACAAATTCGGAAACTTGAGCGCATTAGTGCTTCGGGTTTTTACAGATAGATTTCTATAATGCTGTAGCTGTCGTACTCATGGTACGTATGTAATTATGGTTTTGTCATAGATGAAATGACACTAAGATATATTTACGATCGTTATGGCGGATAATTAAATGCTAACCAGCTTAGTGCGAAAATGGGGCGAGTAATAAGATGGGTATATGTCTTTAATTATACATCTAGTACCATATCTGAAAAAGTCATAAAAACAACGCATTGATTGTAAATTGTAATCCTAACGATGATAAATCAGAAATGCCGTTAAGATCGTTAAGAACATGAACTTAGCGTTAATTCCGTGAGAAGGCACACTGCTTACATTACTTGATTGCCTGCCAAAAGTTTACTACTAAGCTTAAATTATTTATTACTTCCTGAAATCAAGTCTTTAAGTGCTACCAAACTTAATAAAAATATCGATAACAATAGAGAAAGTACATTACAAAATAACTAAAACAGTCAATTACATGAGAATAGGTACACCAATGAAACTTACGGAACTTAATCTTTCCAAGAAATTATCATAATTGACGTTTGCGCTAAGAGTAGAATTCGAAATATTTACAATAGAGCTTAGCTTCAGCAATGCTTTTATAGCTATATATTTTTTCACTAAAACAATTAGAATACGTTATATAAGTTGCCTATTTCATCAATAATTCAAAAACAAATATAATAAATATTGTTAGTTGTCATTACGGATAGCCCAAAAGTATTTAAGAATAGACAGTCGTGCGAGAAGGAAAAACACTACCTGAATAGGGCACTCGGCCTTCGAAAAACGCTAGATTTCTAACCACATATGAGAATGTCTAACATCCCAGAAACTTCATTGGCCCAGGAGATATAACTTGCTATGATCGATAACCCTTTATTTTATAACAGATTTCGCAACATCCTACACTATATTTGCTCACTATAATAATTGACTGTCAGCTAGAAGAATTTAAATTAAAAACAATCCTAATCATTCTAATACATAAGGTGGGAAATATTTGTTGGTTAATTAGAAAAATCCTTTATGTAATACAAATTACCGAGGTCGTTCTTAAAAAAGGCGAAAACTAATTTCAAATTTAAAAATATATAAAAAAGCCGAAATGCAGCCTTAATTATGGAACCGGTTAAAAGCTAGTAATCAGTTTTTAATAATTTTTTATTAATAGTTATATTTAAATCGCTCAATAATTTAACATAATCAAAGCAAAGGTTGATAATCTTGTTGACGGCAGCTTTCACTTAATATTTTTGCCGGGAAGGTAAGTTTCAGCCAGAGATGGATGAGTGTTCTATTGGTCGTCTGATGCGACTAATTTAATTTGCTTGATAACTGTGAACAGAATTTATTAAACTAAATTAGCGCTTGCTAGCGTCAAAAACGATTCTTAATTTTCGGCGATACCTCGTATACGTTTATTTTGCTAGCGGCTTTAATAACTCTTTAAGCTTAAGGCTCTATTTTTATGATTATAGCTTGTATTAAATCGACTAGAATTTATTAATAATATTTATTATTTAGCTAGATAAAAGGAATTATATACAGGCAAGTTTTTCTACAACTCATATTTACCGATACATATTTACAAGAATGCTAGATTTATGTCTTTTTAAATAATTACTCAGGTTCGCAAACAGCCGAATTTTAGACCGGCTTATGATCTGTTAAGTTTTTACTCTAAGCGTGATGCACAGTTTCTAAATGTGGTTTAGGATGGAAACTTGAAGGTTAATGACAATACACTTACCCTTTATTTTAAATTATTTGTTTTATTTTAACGGTAGTAAATTCGGTACTTTAGTAAACAATTTGTTCAGTGAATTGCATAATTTTTAGCGTTTTGTGGATATTTGTCTGTGCTTAATGCAGACTAGTTTATGGCAATAGTTTCGATGCAACAACATACCAGAGATGTCATATAGGTGAAAGAACATACACATCAGAGTTAAAAAGCAGTGTCATATAGGTTACTTTCAATACATACCATCGATCTGGCTTGTAAATAAATGCGTTAAACAAAGAATTCACTTCGGCATTGTTTTTATTGTGTAGTGTAATTGTTTTAGGAAAGTTCATAGAAAATCTTTTGTTCCTGAATGTAATTACGACGCGGTGGGTGTTCGTGACATTATCTTTTGCAAATTGCCGTCGGTAAATAAAAATAGGAAATCGTTTTCTTCTCGAACGAGATAGTCAACTGTTTAATGTAATTGAGAGATTGTCCCTGAATCTTTCGGTTTGAAATGTTTGCTTTTATGTGTTTTTCGATCAGAGTAGGACGGCGATAGGGTAACTTCAGAATTTGAGTTTTCTGATATTTTTCACCCTAAAGACTGTATTTTTTGATGACTCGAATTTTGAAGCTAGCGACGTCTTAATCGGAACGGCGGTTCAGCTGTTATTAAATTTAATTATAATTTTGGATTTTTATGAGTTCAACATTTTGAGTTTAAAACCTTTCAATTATTTTTAACAACTTTTTCGTACTTAATTATGAACATAATATGTTTATTTGTTTATAAAAGATTGTTTTTAAATTAAATGCCTTTATTTACTAATTAATTAATGAAACAAGATTTAATTTTGCCTGCACTTTGAGTATATGTAAAATTAAACTCTTACCAGTTTAGTCTACGAATTAATTGCCATCTGTTTGTCTGGCTTTTGCTCACATTCGATTTAAATTCCTGAAGTATAACATTTTTATATAACGGCTCTTTTAACAAAATTAGATCTTATTTGTATAAAATGTGATTTATTTAATATGCCCAGTTACCTTGGTAGTTTATTCTATTTAAAGAATATTATTTCTTAACATTTGAAACGGTTTATTCCCGGAATCTATTTCCCTTAAATTGCATATGTTCAATGCAGTTATTGAAGTATACAGGGTGTCTGGTAATTTGGGACAAAAAATTAAATTTTATATACATTTTTGAAAACCAAATGGAAATAGAAGAAGACATTTTTTCCATTTTCTGCTTCGTTTTCGAGATGTCTGAGTTTAAATGTTGGGAAGGAGTAACATAAATAATTACACACATTTGAATTCAAATAAACAATCTTAGAGGGAGGTAATTTTTTGCGTTAAAATTAAAAACGAATAATAAAGAAAAACTGCAAATAAAAAAGAATTAACCAGGTAAATGTACAAAGATTCTACTATATTCACGAATACATGCATGAGAACTTTCGGGCATCGAGGTGTTTATCGCCGCAAAATTTTCTGTAGCCTGAATGTGCTGGATCACGTTATTTATACTTTCCTGTACCTGTTCAGCGGTATTAATTTGTTCAGTATAGTCTAACCGTTATAACTACTTTTTATGTTTTAGGAATGTAGCAGATCTTTCGTGACGAGCGAGGAAGTAGTTTAAACGGACACATTGGGCTTAGGAAGGCTATTGAAAGCTCTAATTGAGTCCCTTAAACAACAAGGACTCATGCGTTGCTTCTTGAATATATGTTATTTACCTATAAAGATAACTGTGGAAAGAAGTTGCCTATCTATAAAGGCGTTCAAGCTTGTCTGAAGGTGTTACCAGATTGTTGCCTACCATGCGCTTTGAATATTTGTTATCTTGTAAAGTTATTATTATTTTACGAAGATATTATCTCTTCGCAATTTAATTTTTGTAGTAATAGTCACCATACACTGTTATTTGAATTTCAGAAAAAATATTACCAACTCGGAACTCATGTTGCCACTGCTACTTTAAGAATCTAAAGGCCTTAATCTTTCGATCGCTATTGGTCTTTCTTCCAAATTGGTTTCACTTTGATTCATCACCTTTTGGCATCCAAAATTATTATAATGAAATTGACTTATTTATTGATAGCTACATTAAAAATAACACATCACTTCATGCCCTTAAGTAATTAACTAACTATCTATGTTAACTAGTTATCGGTTTACTACTATCGCTTCACGTGCTTTAGTAATTTTTTTGATAATATCTACATTGCGTCTAGGTTTAGCTACCTGTTATTTACTACAAGCTCTCCTTTTTTAATTATTCAAGTAAGACTCTTTGTCCTAAATACTCAATATAAAATATTTTCTCCTTTTGAAATTTCAGCTTGGAAATCTAGATTTACCTGCTACCTTTGAAATTCAACTTCTGCCACCGTAACATTTGGAGAGTGCTTCCTTTTTTCAGCCTAACCTAACTACAAATACTTGAGGATGCCTTTTGCTTAACGTTGGATCATCAGGAATTTATATTGGTTACTGTTTGGTGACAATTTAAAATTCTTAAAGTTTCAATTTACTTAGCTCCAATATTAATTCAAATATTTCAGTTATTAGGTAATTAATTGTCTTCAACGACTAATTTAAAAGCTTTAAATAATGTACTCTGTGAAAACTCTTTTTCTATTAATTAAATGATCAACTGTTATCTGTGTGTTTATTTATTTAAACATACAAAAAAGACTACAAAATCTAAAAATGAATAGTTCCTTTCACAATTTCCTTGCTTATTTAGATTCAATTTACCTTACATAAATTAAATTCTAGCTCTGATTTGGCAACGTCACCTGCGAGATTTGCCATTATTTATCTGTATTGTGCCATTCGTCAGATATTCTGACTGAATTTTATTCTCTTTGACAATCTTACCCGCACTCTACTCTGATTATTCCAAATACATGTCTTACCTACACGTGAAATAAAACTCGTTCATAATCGAAAGCAACTTACATTTGGCAATTCTGAAAATAAAATTCTTATATATTTAACGGAAATAAAATGTTTCTACCACGGTGACTGTTTAAGAAACAACATAAACAAATTAACCCAAGAATGTTACATGTAATTAACAAACAAATATATGTGGGTAAATGAAAATTAAATTTTCGTAAGATTAACAATTAGCATTTGAGGTGCAATTGAAACATATTAGTTTAACCTGGTTATAATTTGCTATTATCTATGTTATCGAAAAATATAAACTGTGCGTGCACAAAGCAAATGCAACAATATTTGGTCAGATACCTGGATACGTAGTAATGAGCGTATAGAAAAGATCTTTGAGATCATGTAAATATTTCAAATAAAAACCCAATTTAGACCTATAGCTGCCTTTTAGTAGAATTTGGAACGAAAGTGACGGCTTTGTCAATCACTTTGGTTATTGTAACGCGGTATTTGCAATGTTCATCCAAGTGAGATATGCATGGAACAGTACGTTTTCTGTCACAAAATCCTAGTTGTCCCAGGATTTATTATTTTGAAGTAACTTTGATATGCCAGTAGCTCGCACACAGCCGTACAAGCTTGACCGATGCAGGTCAACAATAAAACCCATCAATATCGATCATAGACGTATCGCACTTCAGGTTAATGCGACTATTTTCAACAATTACAGGATATCTATCATAGACATTAATTGGTACTAGGGTGTTACATTAGATAGCAATCATTTTATTCCCCTCGGCATCCTCCATTATTGAAGATTGTGTCCACGGGGGTTCCTCGTTCATTGGCACCTGAGCAACTAGATGTCAAGTTTTTATCTTCATAAAGATTCTCTCAACGGTATTGTCTAGAAAGCAATAAGTTCGTAAGCTGCATCACTACAGGCAATGGAATATGAGTTCATCATTTCATTTCACAAACGGAGAAAGCATTTATGTAACGTATACGCCTATCATTATTTGAAAGAAGAACGGTCAAAGGATGAAAGCAGTAGATTTATGACGACTTCATGGTCAAGGAACAGATTTATATTGTAAAGAATTCACGAATATTTATCTGTACGTTCAAATCGATTTTTATAGAAGCGTAGGTAAATATGTGCAAAATGCGCAAAATCGCTAAGTTATACTATATAGCGTAGCGTATGTCAACCAAATTTTATTGATACAATAAGCAAGCGTAATTTACCTTTTGAATCTCCCTCGCATTATATAATATTGACAAGGCAAGAAGAAATAAATTCTGGCATAATATAATAATATGATTTCAAAATGGTTATCAATTAATGTAATTTAAACTCGAATTCTGTTCCAATTTTAATGTTAATAGATCGCAGTTACAGATGAATGAATGGAACATCCTTATAAACTAATAAGGATATAACGGCCTTGTTCCTTCTACATCTTTATATTACTACGACTTATATAAACGACGTAACTTTTTTAGTTTATACTTAGTTACTAGTTTAGTTAAATAATGTTAGACATTAATTGTTTGTGATATTTATGGCATTCTCCGTTATTTTTTCAAATAGATTATGGAAAACTGGCCCTGCGGGTTCAATCGTTTCTATAATATATGGAATATCTTTTTTATTTATAAAATTGAGTATTTCTCAAAACATTTTAGCAAACAAACGATAGCAGAAATTGAATTGAAATTCTATCAACCCTTGCACGACCAAGCGAAGTATTTTCACTATTAAAAACACATTCCTTAAATAAAATGTCTACTTAATGTTTTCTTTTCAATAGAATTAATCTCTTAGGCAATCCTCATTCAATACAATAAAGAAGTATTCATTCCACTGTGACGTTTATTATCTAATCCTATCGCTTTTAAAATATTGAGGTAAATATGTTTTAAAATGAAAAGTACACTTCGTCATTTTGCGCCATAGACTTCAACACCATAGATGTCTACGCATGGTGACGTCGATAAAGCGGATCTTATCATTTTAAAAAGCTTTGTATGAAATACCCTACTAGTTATCATTAGAGTATTGTTTATTTTTAGATTAATTTATGTGTGTTAGTGCATTCGTATAATATGAGGTTTATATTTTGGTGTATTGTTTATCAAATATCAACAAAATCACTTTTAGACTAGTATCCCAAAAAAATATTATGTTTAAATAGATAGGGAAGAAAAATTATTTATACGGAATTTTAAGGACTTATTTGTAAAAACAGAGTGACATGATATATACAACTATAAATGTAAAACTTAAAAATTTAACTTGTTTTCATTTTCTTTAAAGATTTGTAGGATATAGCCACGTTATTGAAGGCAGACATTAACCGCTGTTTAAATTGTGAAATAGTTTTTCTAGTTAAAGTATTTGTGGCAATACGACTTCCAGTAGTTTTTGGAGATCTTCCAAATTTCTGAAAATAAATCGTTTCTTGAAGCGTACTCCGATATAGTTCCATGAATTTAAATTAGGCGAGTTTGGTAGCCACTCATGTGTTCTAATAAACATTAGTATATTGTGTCTCAAATAATGTTGTGTTTTTAAAACTCTATGGGATACAGCACCGTTTTGTATAGCAATTAAGTTGTTAAGGCAAAGATGATAAAATTTCAAAACTCAGTCATTACCTAAATGGATTGTCAAAATAAGCGGCTTTTGCCATTCTGCGATGCTCCAGCGTCAACTTCTGTAAATATTTAGATTTCTTTGAAAACAATATTTCTAAACTAATTTCCATGTTCTTAATTTGAGAATTGTTTCCTGCTGATTCCTTTTAATTTTGCAAAATTTAGCAATACATATCGAAATGTATACATTTTTGATGCAATATTAACACCGATAACGCTTGAAATATTTTAGTCCTTGAAGTTTAGTTTTTATATGCAAAGATTAACTAGACATTACTATTATCCGGGAAATGTTAGTCTACACCTGAATTATTTTACAGAGAACACTATAGACGTCGACCCTTTTAACCACTTTGAATAGAACTCGTTAACTTTTGTTTGAAAATTCTTGTACTGTTTATCAGGAAATAAGACCTTATTGATTTTAAAATTTGACAAAGGTGACTCAGTAACTTGGTGGAAAGAGTTCAAATTCAACTAAAATCAGAAACTATCTTAGTTTCTATTTCCCATGTTGCATTTTCGTTTCAGTTGTCACAAAGCCCCTAATGTGACAGTCAACCACACTTAACTGCTAAATTAACCCATCACTCGGGTTTTTAGTTTATTTTTAAAATTATTATGTATTTTACAATTAATTAATATCAGCTATGATAATATGTTCATTTTTACTCCATCTCTAGATTTTCGTCAGTTTTCCTTAATTAATTTTGACATCATAGCAGCTTTTCAAAAGTAGTATGTCTTTTAAGTAAATTTTACATATAAGCCGACCCAAATTGATGTAGTGGTTAGTCTGTTTACCACTACATCCAAGGGATGCGAGTTTAAACTCGATGGAGTTTGGTAACTTTTTTAGTCGCGAAAAATTTGAAAAACGTGCTTTCTTCCCGGAGAAGGAAGCAAAATCGTAGATTCCGTCTAATGTAATACTTGGCACGGTAAAAATCCCTACTGGCAGTGGAACTTCACCAGATTCAGCAAAATTCTAGTAAGTACGGCGAAATGACTGTGACAGTTCTTGTCCAAGAGGGCCAAGGGAATTTCTGCAGCCCAAACTATCAGCCACAAAACAAACAAACAAACAAATCTCACACGTAAAACAAAAGCATGTATTATTTTTCAATTATTTTATCAATAGATAAGATAACTATCATTCGTGAAATATATCTAGTCGCGATGTAAAGTGGTAGTCGAAATTGAAATCGTAATGAACGTATTCAAATTGTATCTTTGTCCAGTGAAGGGCCAACAAATTGCGAAGACGCTAGAAGATTTAGATAAATTTTGAAAGATAAAAATTAAACTGAACGTGTAAGTTACGGACAATCTAATTTAGACAAAATAAGTAGGCATTCCAGAACTACTGCACTAAGTTACAATAAAAGATGTTCCGTCAAGAATTGCTATTCATAGAAATGCGTATGTATAATGTTTCTAACTGCAAGTAGTCTTTTTTTCTGTCCGTGTAGTTGGCAACTCAATAGGCGGGACCCATTAACTTTGACAATTTATATGCGCACATACATTTATATTATATTATATTATATTATATTATATTATATTGTATTGTATTATATTATATTATATTGTATTGTATTGTATTGTATTGTATTGTATTGTATTGTATTGTATTGTATTGTATTGTATTGTATTGTATTGTATTGTATTG
>JAHWXV010281164.1:0-14436 GCA_024586415.1 Phrixothrix hirtus | reverse complement strand
TATAATGCATATTTTGTCATAGCAATAGGCCTAAGACTTTTCTGGAACTTTAGCAAACATCATCAAAAAGGTGTCCAAGTAGCCCCACTTTACGGTACTAACCTAAAAACTAAAAGGCAAATAGCATAAAATGTACTCACTTCGAGATGAAATGTAGTCCCAAGACAAATAAATCGAGAAACTTCACATCAAATTACTAAGAACCATAACAGGCACAAACTCATTTTTGAGGTATAGAAATATCCACAGTTGAAAATAAAGACATGCCTTAAACTATCACAAATTATGCCTCCAAGTGGAGGATCGCGATAAATAGCGAAAAAAATAGAGCTAAGAAGATTCACAAACGAAGTGGATAAAACCAAGGTTGTACAGATCAAAACTGAGCGACATACCTTATCCTGTTTAACAAAAACCTCATACTCAATGTTCAAGATCTACTACAGCCTGGAGCTAGAAAGGTTGCTTCCGATAGAATATAACCTAAAACTACAAAAAACGATGATAATCTCCTGTCTAAACTTTGAAAAGAAAATTTCGATACCGGGTACAGAAGCCAAACAAAAACACAATCATGAAGACATAAAACAAATTATTTCGAATTATAACGGGCGTCCCGAGACATGTCAAGAACGTGGACCTAAGGAAAGTATTAATTTTAACAAGCACAAGTCAAAAGATAGCAATGAAACTCTCATTTGCCCAACACAGTCACCGAACAATCAGAAAAATGCAAGCGAAATAGTGCATCTCTAGGACCACATCATTCCTCAGAGGCTGGGCATGTTCATTTATGTAGCCACTAAAATTGGGTAAATGCGTTATCAAAAGGAAGTAAAAAGAAAAAAATACCAGAGAAAGCATGGCCTCTGCTAACGGAATCAAAATGTTAATCATAGACATTGGATTTATGTGGAATTTGTTCTGTTGTGACACATGTAACATAAATAATTTATAAAAAACCTTCCTCCGTGACTTATTGAATTTTCTATTCAAGTCGTAGGTGGCAGCTGTCGTTTTGTCGTCAAGTCGCGTTATCCTTATATTTATTGTAAAATATTATCAATTCTTAACCTAGAAATTTAGGATAATTTATGTTACTAAATTTATGAGTGCTTGATTGTGGGGCACGTCTTTTTATGCACAGTTGAAGAAGAAAGGATTCTTCAATATTGGAGGATAATTTGAAGAAACAAGACCATAAACGATTACACTTATGCTCTTTTAAAAATGTACAGAATGATCATTAAACTTTGATATTAGATGCAACAATTTTGGAGCAATTCGGTATATATATATATATATATATGTATATTTTCCTAACACATTTTAATTGTATCTAATCATTTTCTAAATTCGAACGTTGGAATACATTTTGTTTTATTTTAGCACAACTGGTAGATAACCTTGGTTGTTTAACTTTAACAATAATTGAAATACAATAGCGGTGATACTCATTCCCACGTTTTGCTTCCTTTTTTATTTAAAATTGAAATTTAATTGTAAAAGAATTAGTGTGAACTTCCATACTCAAATGTTAAAGTATCTTCTGAATATTTTATTAAAACTATAAAACCTTTATTTCATGCCAAGGAATTTAATAATAATTCACGCACCTAGTTTGAGAATGTTCTCTGAAAAAAATAGTGTTAACCAAGATAAGTTTAATAATAATAATACTAATATTATCAACAATATTAATAGAGATAAATTGGATAAACGTTGAAGACATCTTGGTGGTGGTGGGTGTTACATTTGAACAAAAGAAAAATTTATTTGATACATTTTCTATGGCATAAAAAAGGTACATAAAAAACTTTGATCTCAAGTTGATTAATATTTTACATTACAGTTTGACATTTAACTTTTTTAAATGATACGGGCATTACAGTAAAAAATATGTACAGTTTTAATAACATTAATTTCTAGAGGACTTTGTGAATTTTGATATCCCTTCAACGAAATTTTATACCACTTGAAAGAAGACCGCGCAAGGAATTCAGGGATACTTGAATTAATAAAGTGTTGAGTCAATTATATTCTATTAAATTAATTGCGTACGACAGGCATTACATAACAGAGCCACTGGTCAACTTGTTTGAGGAGACATTTGCTTTTATAAACTTACAAAAAATACGATGTCATTAAGCATGTACTAAATAAATTTATAAATTCAAATATGACCTTCACTACTTAAATTAGCAGAATACCTTTCAACACAACAGGTAAAATATTTCTTACCATCAATGTTCCTTTTTTTATTTGATTTTTGTGTTTTAATAGTCTGTTTTTATTTCAGATCGCTTGTTCTGAAATTAACTAGAACGAAACCTTAAAATTACATTTAATTTTATGCGTGTAAATTATTTTTTTAAAGAGTTTTTACAATAATCTCACATAAATTTCAAAATTTTCGAATGTAGGCCGATATCTGAAGTTTTCTCAACTGCCCTTGATTTTTATGTTCAGCTAACTTTTAATACAACTGTCGCGAGTATAATCTGTCGTCGCATTTTTCCGATTTTTAGTATCGCAGTAAACAAGGTACTATTTTAGAAAATTAAATTTAAAACAATCTGGATTTTCATTCTTTAATACGCTTTAGCTGACGTTCAAAATAAAACTCTACTATAAATATGTCCTGAAACAAATATCTAAACATTTACGTTTAGTTTTGATCTTTATTTATCCCAATATGCTATGGTAATTGTGAAACATCTTACATTGGGCAACTGACACAGAAACTGAACGGTTGTATGACAAAACATAAAAGTAACTGTTTAAAATCTATCTAATTCAATTGAACATGTACATTACACATGTTCGGTGCCAAATTAGCTCATTTTTGAAAACTAGCTTCTAAAAAGTCATTCTTTGTTGGACAAACTAGATGAAAAGTGTTTAAATATTTATTACAGGATTAACTTTTCTTACACTTTGATTAAGTTTGCCATAAATGTAATGGCGTTCGCTTTTTTCCGCCATTTTATATAGAATAGTAGAGGCTTTATCGATCAAGCTAGTTCTTAGTGTCTGTACTCCTTACTATTTAGTACCTATGTTGTAAACTATTACTTATTTATATTTGTATACGTTCTAATGTATGTTTTCATCTAAATGTACGTGTTTCTTTTAAGCATTGTTTTTAAAAGGTTTTAAATGTTTCCCCTTACGTTTGACTCTTATTGTTGTTTGACAATAATTTTTAAATCATATTTTTTATTAATTTTGAATTATTAAATATTCTTTAATGTTCGCTTTAATCATACTATAATAATCGTTTACTATAATCTAAAAAGTTGTTCTAGCTTAATCGCCCTATCGACCGATAACTTGAAAATTACAGTGTATACTTTAATTTCCTTTTCAATTTAAGAATTAGATTTATTATACCGTGAGGGTTTTTAAAAATGAATGTTTGAAATTGATCAAACTTTTTTGTTTTATCAAAATTATATTATTAAAATTTATAATTTAACTTTCACGATTTATAAAATTTAAGAATGCAGTGAATTGAAGTTCATTTATTACATAAGTTTTTATTTATTAATAAAACTCAATTCAGTTATTTAAATGATACGGAGCGATGCTTAAAAATAGCTGCTATACACTTTCTAAAGGGTGTCTCAGCAAGAACTTGAATTTCGAATTGCGCAGCATTTTCGACTGTCAATTGTTGAGTTAGCTATATTTGGTATTTGTTTTATTAAAAACATTGACATTTACGAAAATGGCGCGTTACATATTGGAAGAATGTTTGTTAATTGTGAAAACTCATTACAAAAATGGGGAAAATTTTACTGTGACGATTCGCAAGTTACGTGATCATTTCGGCGTACATTATCGACCGTCGCGGCCTACTATTGAAAATTTAATCAAAAAATTTGAGCGGACGTTTTCGTTGAAAGATGAAAGACACCTTACCCGTCATGGGCCCAAAAGATCGGCAGAAAACATTGCAGCTGTGAGGGACAGTGTGGCAGCACACGCAAATATCTCCATTCAATATCGTTGCCAGGAAGTAAACCTTCATCGTAGCACTCTTCAACGAATTTTGAGAAAAGATTTACACCTTCATGTTTACAAGATCCAGTTGACTCAACATCTGCAGCCTAACAATCATAGACAGCCCAAAAACTTTGCCAACTGGATCTTGGAACAACTGCAAGCTGACGATGAATTCCACAACAAAATCATCTTTAGTGACGAGGCTCATTTCCACCTAAACCGCTTTGTTAACAAGCAGAATTCTCGTATCTGGGGAGAGGAAAATCCACATGCCTTTCAAGAACTTCCGTTACATCCTCAAAAAGCGATAATTTGGTGTGCCATGTGGACAGGAGGGATAATCGGACCCTACTTTTTTGAAAATGGTGAAGGTGCCGCCTTGACTGTCGACGGCAATGGTTACCGGGCCATGTTGAGAGATGTTTTTTGCCAAGAATTACACAGAATGGATTTAAATGAGGCGTAGTTTCAACAGTAGGGCGCCAACTGTCACACCGCATGTGAAACAATCACGTTGTTGCAAACCAAGTTTCCAGGTCGTGTGATTTCTCATTTTGGAGATCATAACTGGCCGCCAAGAAGTTGCGATTTAACTTGTTTGGATTATTTTCTCTGGGGTGTTTTGAAAAGTAAGGTCTATGCATACCTTCTTGAGACAACTGAGGAACTTAAAGAAGAAATTTCATGTCAAATTCGTCAAATCCAGCAGCTCTTACTGCAAAATGTACTGCAAAATTTCGTCAAAGAGTGCAGGCCTGCCAACAGAGCAATGGTGCCCATTAACCAATAGTTTTTTCGTGTGTATATGTCATTACTACCTCCGTACATATGTAGAGAAAATGTAAATAAAACATTAAATTAATATATTTCTTTACTTTTTAAAATTCAAGTTCTTGCTGAGACACCCTTTAGAAGTAAAAATTATTAAATGTTGCTCTAACTGGAAATTTTAGAGAACATGATTTTTTGTGCAAATAATGAAATTTCAAGTTGTGGTTGTCAAATAATTCCTGAAATAACCGAGCTAGAATGACATAGCTGTTAACCATTCAGGAGGTCTCGCGTTGTATCCTCGGGTTCACCTGCTCCGATTCAGATTTGGAATGGTTTCATGAATTCGCTGATACTTTTCTCTGTTCCCAACTTGGACAGTTTTTTGACTCATGCCTAACCACACTTTTCAAAAACCCATCCTTGCCTCTAACTGTACTTACTATTCTTGGCTGAAGAGGAATCCCAGTGTCATATCACCTTCATACCCTGGAATTTCTTCCTTCCCCAAATAATTGCTAAGTTTAAATTTTTCCACCTTAAAATATATTTAAGTAATACAATTTTAGGAAACATTTTATTACGCTTATTTAGAAGATTGTTATTCTATTAAGGTATATTTAGATCAAAAGAATAACAAAAAAACAATCGCAATTCGAAAATAATGTTAAAGTTGGGATATTTGATATTTTTGTTTTAAGTCAAAAGTTGTTGCATGAGTTGGAAATTAATAGAAATATTAAGTTAGCACAAACTTAATTCTATAGTTTCATTAACATATTAAATTACTAATAATTGCTGCAATGAGGAAGGAGCTACATGAACAAAATTTGTGATGAAAAAGTGGGTACATTGTTATAACACTTTTTTCGTTCGTTACGCTTTCATATTGCGTAATCTAATAAAAAGTAATTTAACATATCAATCAAAATCCTCCCAAGACAACTGAGCTGAACAGTCTCATAAATACAAAATTTTGAATTTTTGCAAGTGTATTTGCAAGTGAAAATTTACAAGCCGTTTTCAAATACCTTATAAAATGTCAATTACGTTATTTTATTTTCAAAATCGCAAATATTAAAAGAAAATTGTTTCTGAAAGGTGTAATTATGATTTAAATATTCAAGAAAGTAAAGAAAACTTCTAAAAAAACGCGAACTTTAACATTTCGAACGAAAATGTGTTTTTTCTCCACAAAATTGCCTACGTTGAGTAGCTATACGGTAATTTTGCCGATTCAAAAACTGCGAGAGGATACTCCTAAATTTCATTCTTATTAGAAATCATCAGTATAGAACACCTCTGAAGATTTTAAAATCAACAAAGTCCATCTTATAATCTTGTACTACTGGATGAATACAGTAAAATTGCACAGTGACATCTATTCAATTAAAATTAGAAGTTGGTGTAAATAAACGATCAAGAAAGTAGAGAAAACTTCTAACAAAGGCAAGAATTTTAAAAATTTGAATACTAGGGAAGTGACATACAAAGATATATTCTTTCCATAAGACGACCTAGATTAAGTAGGGACGCGGTAATTTTGTCCGTTTAAAATCTGTCAGAGTATCTAGGTTTCATTTCTATTAGAAATCATTAGTGCTTTGTCGATTTTAAAACTGTCAGAGGTGTTCCATACTGATAATTTCTACTAAGAATGAAACCTATGTATTTAAATCCTCTGGCAGTTTTCGAATCGACATTGTGGACCGTGTACCTACTTAATGTAGGTCGTTTTGAGAAGAGAAGACACGTGTTTGTATGTGTTTCGACATGCGTGCAAATTTTTAAAATTCGCGCCTTTGCTAGAAGTTTACTCTACCTTCTTGAACATTTAAATCATAATAACACCTTTTATAATGAAATATGCATACATTTCTCATGCTATCAAATCTCCGAGTTAATAACTCTCTTCCAATAGGTTCAGATTATGTTTTTAAAATATTTGCATTTTGAAAGTAAAATAACATAATTGGCTTTTTATAAGGAATTTGTAAACGGTTTGTTGATTTTCACTTAAAATGTTTACAAATACTTCTGCAAAAATTTAAAATTTTATATTTATGGGACTGTTCGGCTTATTTGTTCTGGAAGAAGTCCAAAGTACAATAAACTTTTTTGGATGTTCTAAATATTACTAAATTATATGAACACAAGGTGTTCCAAACTTCGCGTCTCGGGCCTTTCAGAGGAAAATTAAGTTGAAATTTTAATATAGGATCTTTAATAGGATATTCTGAGGTATTTACACCAAAAACGTAGATTTTGTCAAATTAAAATTTAGCGGCATTTTTTAAAGAAATGAACCTTAATTTCTACATATTTGAAACGACTTATTTTGAATTGAAAGGAATTCTCAATCTAGTAACTTTTAAAAGTAACCTAATCAGAATTTCAGAACATGTTCTTAAAGAAGGTTGCGTTAACCATGATTTAATCAAGCACCTCATGAAATGTTTATCGAATTTAATTCTTCCACGCGCGTCATTTACAACCATTTATACAATTGCCTTGGTATTAACACGTTGAAATATATTTACGCACGTCGAGCAAGTTGATATGCTCTAAATTGATGGTGATGCTGGAAAAATTGGTATTAGAGTTATTCAATTATATAATAAAAGATATCCCGAACGTAGGTTCCTATAGCAAGCATATTTTCTTCTCCAAAAGACAAAATTCAAAATGATAATATGGTAGCCGCAGTTTTACATAATTTTGAAGGAAATCCGATGAACTCATTAAGGCAGGCAAGTGCCGGCCCCGATTGGTGTAGTGGTTAGCATGTTTGCTTCTGCACCCAAGGGACGCGAGTTCAAACCCGAAGTCGGCATATTTTTCATCGAAGAAAAATTTAAAAAGCATACCTTCTTCTCAGATAAGGAAGTAAAATCGTAGGTCAAGTGTCGATCTGAGGTTTGGCACGTTAAAAATCGCTACTAGCGGTGGAACTCTTCCAGATTCGGCAAAATTCTAATAGGCATGGCGAAATGACTACATGGCAGTTTTACTTCAAGAGGGCCAAGGGAATTTCCACATCGCAAAGTCTCAGCCACAAAACAAACACATAGCAACAAGGTATGCAAGTCAGGTATTAATCTTAAAACATATTTTTCGTAAAGAGCCATTATAGTACTTACGAAACCGCAAGTCAGTAAATTGAATATGAAATATCGAAATTTTGTGCATTAAAAGAGCCGCGTTCGTCTCCGAAGCTGTAGGTTGCGGATCCTTTACCTATTTCTGTAACGGTGCAAAGCGTAGTCTTTGGGTCACAGGTTTAATAAAATTAATTTATATTTTTGCAGCCGGGATTACTCATTAGAGGGTGTAGATTGAGTACGGTCTAGTAGAGGGCACTAAGGCTACTAGGGATCTTTTTCTCTAAACGGTTCGTATTCGGTTATTCTAAAGAGGAGAAGGTTAGGTATTAAAATGGAGTAGCCCTCGCTACTTTTTATGTGAAACGATCTTTTCACAATCATATATTTAATAACTAAGCTCGGCGGAAATAATAAAATGTATAAAACCTTCAAAAAGTAATTTTATTCTTAATGAAGGAATTAATAATTCAAAAGAATACTTTCTAACACTTTGCACATATTTACATTGGCTGATATTTAATAATTGCAATTTAAACAATTGGATTTTAAATAATCGAAATCTTTCAATGCAAAAAGGCGTTCGTAGTACGAAGATAATTATGACAGATGCATGCGTCGCTTTCGCTGTCTCCAAAGAGAACGTGCGCCATCCGGAGTTACATACTGCACTTTTGATATTTATGAATTTCGCTTGGATAGTTCAGTTTCCTTTCAAGTGCGAAAGGGGTCACGTCGCTTGCGAGCGTACTCCTTCGCGTAGGGATTCGGATGGTCCAGACGATGACACCTTGGTCCACTCGTGACAGATGTCACTCGACAGACGAAGATATCACGGAATGCTGGCGTCAGGCAGACTCTCGCTAGTTAGTTAACTCAAAGGTGTTTGACAACAGCGTGATCACGGGTAATAGCGACGCCTGAACGTTCGCTACAGATTCAACTCAACGTCCAGGCGTTCTACCTATGCTTATTGCCGAGACAGGGTCGTTACAAAGCAACTCATCCGCTTTCGGCAATAAGCTGGACAGGATCGGATAAAAGGGGGGTTTCACCCTTTCGGATGACTGAACTAATTTTGCAGTTCTAATTCTGCGACGGCAGTTTTGAAATTATAATATGAACTATTCGGCGTAGACAGTTTGCGTTCTTTGCAATCAACAAAGCGCTTTTTAATTCAACACAAATATCTCAACCGTATAGGCGAAAACATATCTATTCTTTATACAGAGAATGGCGCGGTGTTAGCTCGAGCAAGGTATTGCAAGAACTATCCTTTTAGCTTGAAAGCTTCGGAATTTTATATAGAATAATTGTTATTACAGATACTTGTTAATCGGCCTTACACTTATTGATAAGCGTGCAGCTCATGTGCTTTGATTAGCAATAATTTATTTATAACGTAATATTGCGCAATTCCAATTAATGCTATCTTGTTAATTAAACTCGGTTTTGACATTGTTTATATTTGTTATACATTTAGGTAGCAATCTCTATTCACTTTGAACGATTTCTTAATACTTTGATTGTTGCGTAATATTTCGTCATCTTTAAGTTATAATTAATTACATTTTATTTACATGCAGGTTACTGAACAATATTTATTTATTTTAAATTAGTTCACGGCCACTCACTCCCGGTTAACTTCTTACGGTCTTCTAAAATGTCTTATGAGTTTAATGTTCTGGTGTTTTCGCGGAAACGTAAGACGCGCGTGATTTGTTGCAAATAGATTTCGCGTCGCTCTTTCACATTGCTATTTCGCTGGAAATGTTACACATCAACGCATCGAATTCTGAAAATGAGTCAATATTGTGATTTTAAACAACACAGAATTTTTCAACATTTAAGGAACAGATAAAAGTTATTTCCTAATTAATGGTGTACGAATAGAACAAATAATTTTTATTGGACCACAGAAAATCCCCATACTGTACAAGCTGATTATTCTAGCTTGAGCTCTGAGGTACGCGAAGCGAGACAGAGTAGGAACACATTGCGGTAGAAACGGAGTCACCAAAGTACAATACCCACACAAGTTTTTTCAATATTTTCTTAACCGTAATTTAAGCCTGTATTAACAAAACGCGTATACAAGAGATACTTAGAAATTAATATGCAATTTAAATCAAGTATTTTATTATCTATTATGTTACACACTGATGGTAACTATTCTATAAGAAATAACAAAAAGACAAGAACAAATTATGGAAAAACAATAATATTAAATTATCAAGTATGGATTTCGCCGATGTGTACTCCAAATTTCACGACGAGAACATAAAGAAAGTGAGCTCTTGCTTAGGGTAATTCATCTACCATTCCACATATAAGACCTAGAGCCCAAGCTATATTGGTTGGCCTCTAAATCCTATTCTAAATCAAAGACCTAGTATGGCAATGTAAGCGGCACCTTGGAAGTTTATATATTTTTTAAACAAGTGTTTCGTATTAAATTATTTAAGATTTCCACAAGAGGAATTCCCCATAATTTTAGAAAATGTACCACTGCAGGTGTTTCTATTCCCTTTTTATAACACACGAGTGTATCGCGTTACCTGTGCTGGAAGGAATAAACACGTCCTAATATTTAAAGTTGAAGTAGTCGACAAGTATTGTACTGCATTGTTGTAACCACTCATACGCAATAATTGTTCCGGTAAAAATATAAAAAAGGTGGTACATGTATATATTAATCAAAGACTAATGTCTTTGTACGATGCAATGACGCGAAACTCTATGGTTCCAGCACGATGAAGCTCCTCCACATAGAGCAAAAATTATTCAGCAATATTGAAATACGCACTTATGGAGAAAGACGGATAGGAATAAATGGATTAATGCAATACTCACTATGGTTATCAGAATTATGCCACCTAGGTTTCCCTTTCTGTGGAATGCTGATATAAAGCACATAAAATAGCTTCAAGAAACAGAGTATTTAAAATAAATATCCAGGGAATGTTAATTGCGGCAACAATGTTTTCGATAGCGGAAGGAGGGCATAAATTAATATAGTTTTTAAAATTTATGTATTATTATATTATATAGCTTTTAAATGATACTACACAGAGAGAAATCTTCTTAATCAAAAATATTGAGGGATGATTATGGAAAATTCCCTAGTATTACTTTTTAATTTGATAATATATGTGTTTCGTGTGCGAAATGTAGGTACTTCAGCACATCTTAAAAGGCTTTATATTTAGACTTTTCATAAGAAACCCGAGACGCAAAGCTTGGAGCACCCTGTACATTGAACTGATTTCTATTAATTAAAACTAATGTTATAATTATACAGATAATAACATACACATATCTCTAAAACGTGTGCGTAGTTACATAAGATGGGCTTGAATTAGAGTTTCCTTAAATCCCAGTTTACTTCTACAGAAATTAGTGCCGCAATAATTACCTCAAAAGGTATTAAAGTCAAATTTAGTGTACTAGAGATTAGAAAAATACTGTAGTATTCCTCGGATAGTGAAATAATCCATAGGTAATTATTTTCAATAAATAAATAATGAAAATTAAAATAAAAATATATATAGGTATATTTGATTCTAGAAGCTGAACAATGTGTAACATACCAGTATTTTTATCCTTAGATGCAAGCAAGTATTCAATCACTTCTGTAATACTCCTTAGGGCTTAATCCATATTCAATTGCTAACCTTACTAGTCACCTTCATCGTTGTAAATAAATTCTTTCTATACTACACTCCAGCATTTCTACCCTTCAACTTGACTATCATAAACAATTCATACTCTGTATTTCACATTTGTTCTCTATGGCCATTCCTTTTACATCGCTTTCATTTGTAATAAAACTTGTTCCACTCTTTATCTTTATTTCTCCCTCGTTCAGTATTTTTTTTATTGCTTTAGTGAACGTTTTTTGTTCCTGCTGTTCAATTGCTTGTCTTTTAATAAAAAAAATTTAAAATGTTATATATTCGGTATACTTATTAATAATTTCTGGAACGTCTCCTTGCCTATAACTTTATTGCAAATTAATAAAAATGTAATCGTTTCATAGTGAGATTAGTAAGTTTGCCATAAAAACATATCTAGCAATAATTTAAAAAAATAACATCTTTAGAACAAACTTCCAATGAAGAACATTATAATTAATTGTTGTAAGAAATATATGTTACCTTTAGACACATTCAGTATACATTGATTTCAAAATATATTCGCTGTCAATATTTCGGTTGACGCAATCAATAACCAGTTTTCTATTAATTTTAAATAATCGATTGCAAAAATCTGTATCCATTTTCTTAATTGTACCCTTGTAAAATTAGAGACTGAACGAGCTATAATTATTTCATCATATATTACACAATGTAAAGGAGAACTCGTTTTTTTTGTACACATATTACAAAGGTGATTTCCATACCTAATCAAAGTTTATGATTAAATTTAAATAATATAAAACATTCTTTATTAATTTTATTTTTTTTAATTAAGTTTTGGAAAATATTTTTTTCTTTGAAAACTAACAATACGTACGAGGTGTAATCAAAAAATACGGTGAATGTATTTATTACGAACAAAGTAATAGGCTTACAAGAAATTTGAATTAATCTCCTTCAAAGTACACTTCTTGGCTAGTGATGCTCTTATCCTAATGTTGATTCCATGATTAGAAGCATTTCTGGGAAGGCCTTCGGCTGCTCTGTCGTGGCCCTCGCAATGTCAGGAATTGTGTCAAAATGTTTTTCTTTTAAAACGATTTTTATTTTTAGGACGAGCCAGAAATCGCTAAATATGGAAAGTAAGGCGAATGTGAACAGACAGGAACCTTTCTTTCGGCAAAAAGTCTTAGAACAAATTTCGCACTTACTCGTCTCATTAGCAAATTATCGGTTAAAATGTTTTGCACGGAACCGTACGAGATGCGCAGTTCTTCCGCAAGCACTCGAATAGTCAATCGCCTGTTTGAACGAATTGTTTTTGCCACTGTTTGGACGTTTCCATCTGTTTTTGAGGTCGAACAACGTCCCAACCGTTGTTCGCCTTCAACCGACCACTTGTAAACAGTCTTCAGTGTTACCACATTACCGCCATACACTGATTTTAAATTTCATGAGCTTCTTTGGCGCTTTTTTGCAACTTAAAACAAAATCCATAATGCGCGACAGACACGGTAAACACGGCCTCACTCTTCCTGCTCTGGAAAGCGATTGACAAGTAATAACTTGTTCAAAATCGATACTGACTATCTCAAAGGATCAGGCTGTCGGACTTATTACTTCAAATGGATGTAGCGTGCGCAGTTGCTGCGATTAAAATTCATTTATCATATTTTTTGATCACACCTTGTATATATATATATATTTCAGAACTGATTCTTTCAGTTACTTTCGATTTTCAATTAATCAACATAACCACCTTTTAACTTTCTACAGTTAGCATAACATCTATCAAGTAACTTTAAGTAAATTAAAGAAATTTTCAGTTTTGGTTGCAAAAGTTCCTATTATTGAGTTATTTGACGAGTGGTTCTTTCTTTCAGATCCCTTCTAGTTTTAAAAGTAGATAATAGTCTAACGGGGTTAGATCTGGCGGATAATCGATTCCAAGCGAACTTGTCAATTTTCTGCAACTCAATGAAGGACTTGTGAGCGAAAGTACTATACGGTAAGAAATTAGCACCTTGCTATTTTTCCCATTTTCTTTCTTGAAGCCCAATTAATAATGTAAAGTAATACTTCCGCATCACAGTTTTGTTCCTTAGAATAGTTCCGTATGATTACCCCATGCTCATCGTATATAATTGATGCAAGGACGTTTCCTACGAGTTTTGGACACAACATTTCTTTAGACGGGAGCAAGCAGCATGTTTCCATTTCTTTGGTTATTCTTTTGTTTATAAATCATAACTACGGATTTCTGTTTCACTCAATCTGAAAAAATTGTAGAATCCTCTTAAGAATGACGACGAAGAAATTTTGTAGTTTTCAGTCTGAATAGGTTTTAATAATCATTCAGGCATTTAGGGATCCATTTGGTAGATAATTTTCTCAGACCTAAGTCGTAATATATGAAGGCAAAGATAGCTTCGCAAGAAATGGTTAAAGTCTTAATTATACGCTTGAGTCCAATTCATCATTCCTGTAAAATCATGTCGCAAGATATCAATATCTTATAGGATGCAGAAACACAATATTAATCTTTGATTTCTGTTCCTTTCTTAGATTGTCACGCAGTTATTTAAAGAGGCGTACAAAGGGCAATAATTCTTCATGTACCAACTACGCTTGTATAAATTTTCTTGTTGGACAACCCTTTCAAAAATAGATACTTCTATACCGATCGATACTCCACTATATTAAAATTGAGGTTTTTATATGATATGTGTTGTTTAAAAATTCGCAACGTAGAATAGGCTAACTTTTTTATCACTTAAATTAGAGTATATACTCTTTGTCATGGTAACCGTTTTCATTTTTAGTTTCTCTTACATATATGAAATATAGTATAGAGAAAGTCATGTTTTCGGTCCAAATTTTCGATGTCCAGTTTTTAGCGGAAATACACGTTTTCAGGT
>JAHWXV010281151.1:0-11887 GCA_024586415.1 Phrixothrix hirtus | reverse complement strand
TATGATAGCTCAGTGGTAGAGCGTTGGCGCGTAAAGCCAAAGGTCCTGGGATCGAACCCCAGTCAGGGAATGAATTTTTATAAATCTTTTTAATTTCTAATATACATAACCATTATATATATATATATATATATATATATATATATATATATATATTTGTCTAGGTCGTATATTGACAGTTTTCTAATCCTGAACTTTAAATTGTTGTAATGTAAGACCGTATTAAAAAATATGCTCAACTCCTGTTTAAAAAACGATAATCTTGTAATAGGGTTAGGTTACACCCGTTACAGTTCGAGTACGAAGTATGAAGTACTGCAATAGCAGTCAATAAACCTTCTTACTTTGTAATTTTTGGTTACAATTACATATATATGTATATATTTGAACTACTTAAAAATTGCTGGAATTTCCTATTGTCACTATGTACTATGCATGTTTGTTTACAATTCA
Organism: Phrixothrix hirtus; assembly: GCA_024586415.1. NCBI lineage: Eukaryota > Metazoa > Arthropoda > Insecta > Coleoptera > Phengodidae > Phrixothrix > Phrixothrix hirtus. Next base: position 11,434 of record JAHWXV010281151.1, on the reverse strand, counting down.
TAAACTAGTACTTACTGAATGTAAGAAAGTTTTCAACAGCTCGTTTTTGATCTTTTGAAAAATGCAATAATAGATTTGTAAACATAATGAAATTTATTCATTTTTTGTTATAATTTAAGGAAATAAGTTTAATTCGTATAATTTATTATACATAAGTTGTGTTAAATCTTATCGATTAAGTAGTTACAGTAAAAAAATATGTACGTATTTACAATTTATTTTATTTATTAATTACAAATTATATTAATTTTCAACATTTAAAATACAACAAAGGGAAGTCGGTCAATTGTAAATTTTTAAATACACCTACGTAGTTGGAAAAATGTCTGACTCTAGCCCGGGGTATCAATTTCATTTTACATGTTGTAGTAAATAGTTGTAGAAATGTGTATTCCACTAGTAATGAATTGTATCAAGATTGGCTCGAAAATTTTACAGAAACGATTTTATGATAAAAATTCAAAACGTGTTATTTTTAAAATAGCACCAAAATGTTTGAAAATTTAGAGCTTTAGCTCTTAGGATGCCCATTATATTAGAATCACCCTGTATATAAGAATAAAGATATCGCGAGAATCTATAAGATGCAGTTGCATATATTATCACCAGTGCTATTATTTAATGTATATAGTTTAAAAATTAGTCACAGTTAAATAAAATAAATTACAGTTTTAAAGAAAAGGGAATTCCAATTAAAGTTAGGCACTAGCCTATTGATTCAAATACTTGTCAAGCCATTTTATTTCTCATAAATAATGTAAAATAAAGTATGACTTGAATATATACCTTCCTTGCGGTGTATTGCATAAGCGCTATTTTTATCATTTATCATTTATATCATTTAGTTATTAAAGAGAGTTAGCGATCCGTAAGAACTAAGTGAAGCATTTTGCTGGATTTCTCGAGGAATGCGAGTTTTCCTAAATACAGTTATGTAGCTTCGTATATAGTCATTGTCGAGGCTTCGTAGGAAACAGTAAAAAAACTATTTAGAAATGGTTCAGAATGGTTATGCTAAATTTATAGATAATGCATACTCAACGCTGTTAAAGTAACTAAATCACCTAATAATTATAATACATTTTAGAACATACCAGGGAGTACTTCAACAAGGATATAGTCAACTATTAAAGGTAAAAAATATTATAATCAGTCACTAACTCTTCTCAAATTTCGGATGAACCTAAATCATTACAGAAATCTTAAATATGGCATTTTTGTTATTAGAGTAGTCAGATTATAAGTTTAGAGCTGTCTATTGATTTAAATTTTCGTGTGGCGTTTTAATAAACTTTGTTTACTAGAAATTGTATTTTACGCCTTTAAAGCTCGCAGTGGTAAAATTATTTAGGTGGAATTAAATTGCTAGAGCTGCGTAGGTTGCGAATTCCGAACATATTTTCATTTTTAGGTATTTTCCAACGCAGTCAGAAGGAATTCATTCCCCAGATGAAACCAAAATAGTGCAAATAATCCAACAGACAACAGTAAAGCGTATTTCAAGAATATTATGGACAACAATGTTGAGTTTGCTTAAAAGGAACGGCGAGAAATGAAAAAGACGCTTTAAAGTATATCTTGTAAGAGAGAAATGGCGTAAGGGATTTTATATTGTGCTTACAGCAAAATATAACATGCGGCAGGTGTAACACTACAACAGAATTGTATTGTTAGTCGCAAAGTTTCGGTCTACTAGTTTAATGAGAAAGAATAAATCCAAATTTTTTCCATAGGGTTAATTAGCAGCAATGCAGCAATATTAATATATTTACTGAAATGTTATGCATTGAACAACAAGGAAACTGTAAGCTCACATTGGTGAAAATCCATAACAAATATTTCAGCCTAAGGTTAAATAAAAGGAACTAATTTTCGACAGGATGCATATGGAAAAATCGTGCCAAAATCTAGGAGTTATATAAAGCACTGACAACCTTAGAAAGTTGATGTGAGTCTTATAATTGATCCATTATTATATTGGGAAAGTAAATTAAGTTGGGTAGAAATAATAATAAATTGAAGTAAAGATTAATTTTTTATTATTTGGTTTGCCAAATAATAAACAATTAAGCTTAACTTTTAATTTATTATTATTTCTACCTAAACGTGATGTGAATAATTGGGACAACAAAAGTTGCCGAAGCTATTAGACTTTTCACGGCAAATTAAAGATTCCCCAAAAGTTGGGGTTATTGCCTACACAAAAAAGTTGTAAAGGTATTTGTAATTTTGACGATTTCTTTAAAAATTATTTAGAGACACCCTGTATATAGAGATAATGTTGGATAATTATCCATTACAATACAGGTATTGAAAACCTTTGGGTGTTTATATTTCTTATATTACGAATTCTAAAATATTGTGACAAAATTAACAATCATAGGTGTTATGTATGACCTGGTAGAATTTCATGAAGAGCTATGCCCTATATCAAATTACTAGCTTTATCAAATCATCCTTTATCGATTTCTCTAGATTAATCTAGAATTTATAGTTTAGATACAAAAAGATGAATTACAGCTTACTGTAAGTCTAATGTTGGAGTGCAGATGTAGAAAAACAAAACGTGCTTTTATATAAATATTGAAAATAAATATATATTTGTAGTTTGATGTAATTAATTATAAATTCTAAATAAATTAGTAAATCTAAATAAATAATTAAATAACTTGCGAGTTTTGTTACAATATTTTAAAAACGTAGTAATAAAAAATGTTATACCTTAAATAAATGTATCTGATTTATTCTAAGAATTATTCTTGTACGCAGTTTTCAATTGACGAAGCCATGAAAGTGAGTCCCCTGGTAATATTTTACGATAGATTACGGTCGCACGATTACGTACGTTAGGGTCGTGAGCGGAATAATAAGGTTAAGCTGCTTCAGATCATTAGTTTATCGAAAATTCTCGTAACGTTCAAAACAGCCTTCCTGGTTTATTACGCGTACATTAATTGTGCAATTTTTTGATATGGTGTGCTTTCATCAAGAAATTAAATTAAAATTAATATGAGGGCATAAGTTGTGCTTTAACTACCGCAGGCTAGGCGTTTGCAATACGTAAACAAAAAGTTTACTTGTCATAATTATTTTTTTAACTACGTGGTTGTCTTAATTTCAAATCAATATTTTATTATCTGTTCCACTGCGGACACGGAAGTTTATGCAAATATTTCATCGCTGGAAGGGTACCTGTAATTAGATGGGCCGTTTTGACTCGCATCATTTTCCTTTCTGCAACTGTATTATATTTATTTAACTCATTTTGTATAACGTACTAAAGCTATAATAAAATTTATGTAATTTAGATATAAATAAATTGGACCACCGCGTTCGATTTTATTTTTTTCGGACATATTCTTGTTGATATGTCATATTTCAATTATTCTGTAGAGGAATAAATATTTGAACAAAGAGTATTATATAAATGTTAAATAATAAATGCAGTAGATTCGCGTAGTATATTTACTCTATTACTGACTCAACCACAGCAAGCGTGTTCGACTTCCTCTGTCTCGTACCCCGGCCATTGTTTCTTCTCCTGGCGCGCGGACCGTGTGTGACATTTAGCTTCAAATCAATGACGTAATAACAAAGTTGTTTGAATTCAGCTATAATATATTTATTCGTCCTCTATATTTGTGTAATAAAATTACAAATAGCTAGTGCCGAATGTTATTATTCGAGCTCAGTTAAAGCTTGAATACTGAAAAGGGTTACGTGGTACTAATTAACATAGGCATAAAGAGAATTTTAATAAGTTAGTTTTGTAGCTACTATACAGTTCATAAAAGAGTAAAAAATAACTAAAAATAGTTAGATAGAACATAGAACTAAAGATTACAATGAAGCATTTACATGACGATCATCTTGTTTAATATTAATCGTTTATAACGGATAACGGAATACGAGGGATGCTGCTTAAATTTCGGGATTTGGCAACACTGCGGTTAATAGGATAATTGACATGCAAAATTCGTATAACTTGACATCTCTACTGTCATACAACTGTGACAGAATTTTAAACTAAACAAAATGCAGGAAAAACATGGATTTCAATTGTGAACACTTTCGAGCAATAATTTTATTTTATTGTCTATTGGAAGAAAGTAAAAAGAGCGTAGAACTGCTTTTGGTGATGAGGCACCTTTAAGAACATCTGTGTTTCGGTGGTATCAAGATTTTAAATGGGGTCGTAGTAACCTTAGTGATGAAGTTCGTGAATATTGACCAACAATATCAAAAATAGCAGAAAAATTGATGCCCTATGTCATATAATTCATAAAGAATTTCAGTCACCCTTAGGTATCGACATGAAGCAAAAGAATCAAATTTTACATTAGCACTTGGGTGTAAAAAATATTATGCCATGATGTATTCTCCATTATTTGACTGAGGCTCAAAAACAGGCTCGTGTCAAATAGTGCCAAGGAGCGGTTCAACTCAGTTACATCATATTTTGTATACAACTTTGTCAAGGGTGGTGAAAGTTGAATATATGTCTATGGACCTGAAACGAAACAACAGGCGACTGTCTGGGTGTTTCAAAATGAAGCAGATCCAACCAAAGTTGTTCTGTAGAGTTCCCAGACAAGTGATAGCTTGTTTTGTATCATAAACTGGTTAAGTGGCTACTATGCTTTTAGAAGACGTAAAATTGTGAATGTTGCGTGGTATAAAACCACTTCTTTACCACATGTTTTGTCTGAAATGGGAAAAAAACCAGGAATCATTCTGAATCACGACAATGCAACCTCCCACATAATACGATAAACTGTGAACTATTTGGTCAGCGAGAAAATGGAATTAATCTCTCATCCTCCTTATAGTCCCTATTCAAGTCTTAATAACTTTTTACGTTTCTAAACTGCGAACATCGTGTGGGTGGTGAATGGTTTTCAGAGCCACACAGCACAATTCAAGCGTTAAAGCATGGAATTATGGGCGTTCTACCTCGTGAGTGGAAAGAATATCATGAAAATTAGTTTATCCGCATCAAAAATGTATAGCGTGTAAATGGAAATATTTTGAAATGCAATAAAGCAATTTTTTAAATTCTAACTATGTTCGTTTTCTTCTGCCCTTGAATTAAAGCAGCGGTCCCCATATTTTGGCGGACCATACATCATAACACTCAATATTAAGTCTTTATCAAAATAAATTCACCTTGGTAAAACAATTGGAGCCTGAATGATAATTGTATTTCTAATTGTAAGAAATTACAATTCTAAGAATATTTCGTGTGACGAATAATTTAAATGTGCTACAAAGTTATAAATAAACGTGTTTGTGAATGTTATATGAAAATCTAAAATACACCACCAGCTATCATATAAATGCTCTTGTTAGTTAATCAACCACAGAATTCGCTAAGAAGTAGTATTTGAATAGCCAGATCTAAAGAATAGAATAAATATACTAAATCAATAACGGCGAATCTTTTATGTACAAGGTGCTACCCCAACATTTAGAAAAATCTAACGAAGCGCAAACCGCTTCTAATTTGATTTTACGCCAAAAAATCCGGTTTCGCCCATTTAAACATAGAAGCTTATCATCTCAGTAGTCGTTTCTGCTTGAAATACCAATTAAATAGCGGAGTAATGATGAAATCTCGTTTTATATAAGGTGTTCTAATATTCCATATATACAGCTACCACCAACTTTTAGGATCAAAATAAATCCATTGGACCAAACTGACTTATATAGAGAGAGGACTCCAGAGATTTTGAATAGAATTCGTTTTTTTAATACAATTTACGAACACATGATCCAATTTATATGAGATTTATTGTGCATAGAAGCTTTGAGAAAGTTCGAGAAGTGTAAAACCTACCTTATATAGATTCTATCATACTTTTTTTTGAGGATGATGCAACACCTTTGAATTTCTTCACGAGAAATGTACTTCTATTGAATGTATATCTTGCTTTTGTAAAAAGATTTAACGCTCATAGTTTTCGAAGGAAAGAGGGATTCTTTACCACCCTTATTTCCAATAACTTTAGTGTTTATCATCGTAGGTGGGCTTTTATCACATAATTTAGCTGGCGCAAAATCAAATACAAAAAGTATTCAAAGCAAACGCTCAAATTGACGACTAACTTTGTTCTTACAGATAGCATGGAGCAAAATTTAAAATGCACCTTTCTCGAAGCATCCTAATTCTTGAACGTACCTACAGAACTTTATATGGTGTTCCAGAGTTTCTGAGCCTTGTTCATTTTGACCTCGTAAGCTTTTGGTTTCAATGTTTTCCAAATAAAAGAATGACAAAAATTCCTATCCGATAAACGAGACGAACACTAAATAAAAGATTCTTGACCTCTGCCAATTAGTCTTCGTGAATTCTGCTCGTTCAGAGGGTCTCTTACAGCACGAGTAAAACAAGATGGCGCACCATTATGCATAAAAATAATGTATCGTTTTAAATTAAAAGATAATTTTTTGTTAATACAGGCAAAGTGTGTAGGAGGAAATATAGGTAGCTAGTGTTAGCTTAGCCATCAGGAAATCTATATGGACCAATCAAAATGTTGTCAGCATTTCTAACCCATAAAACAATTTTAAATTCTCTTTGGAAAGGTTTCTTTTGCACAGCATATGGATATTCGTCAGTATAAATATGTGCATTATGTAAATTTGTCATACTATAGCGTGTAGAACATAACTCATCATAGCATGAAATGCCATATTGGCTGCTCTGCATTCTAACATAATTTACAAAAAATCAAGGGTAACAAATCATAGAAAGGCGAGAGTTCTTGAACGGGTGGAATGTGAAAAATGAGTTATTCATAGATAATCCGGTTAACAGTGTATTTTGGAACTTCCATTTGATTTTGTATTAATCGGGTACTAGTACCAGGGTTATCATCAACCATTTCAAGGACATCTTCTTCTGCAACAGGTATTCCAAATTATCTGAATCCAGATCTTAAGTGTTATAGCTATTCTAATTTTCGTAGATGCGTTTCGATGCCCATAAAATCTAACAATTTGGAATTAACCGTTTCGCCACATGCGCGGACACCTTCGCGACAGTTATCTCCCCAAAAGCCTAACACTAGCAACATATCCATATCATCGGCAAGAGCGTAATCTTCCAATTCAATAGAAATAATAACAGCAACAATTCAAAAGAACGATAATCTGTAATCAAATTCGAAGGCTTATTACAACAATTTATTTGTGACATTTAATTATTTCAAACTAATTTTTTCCGCCAACTATGTAGATTTCAACACCTATAGTAACAAACACTAAAATTTGTGGTGATTAGTATTGTAAAAAACAATTTTTCCTTCAAAATTATGAGGGCTACAGAATTTTTATAAAAGAAAAAATAAAACCTATCAATGTTTTTTCCTTTGAAAAATATTTGAGGTTGTAGCACTCACTAAATATTTATTATAGAATTTATGAAGAGACGGAAGTAGTTTTTGCTTTTCTTGGGCTGCCTCTAAGTTTCTGTACGCAACAGATGTTAGAACATAGCTAAATTTCAAGTCAGATGGTAAATACCTATGTTATGTTAAACAAAAGCATATTTTTAAAAAACTTTGGAGCCCTCTCACGTGATTTGGCATACAAAGCATTTAAAAATATAAAAAAATCAAAATTATATAAATCGTATAGATATGTAGTGGTTAAATTAGTAAAAATTGGAAAAAGACTGCAAAAAAACTGCCGTTAGAAAAGCGCCCTGTTTTTATTTGAATGAGATTATAACCCGGAAAAATTATCAGATCACTACAAATTATAAGGAAACTTAAAACTTTTTATTTTAAACAGTAGTTAGTGTATCAGATGGTCTGAAACCGCATGCATTATCCTGTTATACAGTAGCCAATAATATGTAGCTGGCAGGTCATTCTTGTTGAACACACTTGATCAACTTAAAAAGCAATGATGGACTGAGAAATTTAATTGCAAAAATTTAGAAACCCACATAATTAAGGAACATACTTTATAAGCGTATAAGCAAATTAAGATATATCTATTGCTAAAGTATATATATATTGTAACGAAAATTACAGACATGAGAATCTAATGGAAGTTTCTAGCATGCTTTAGAATAAACTGGATGATGTAATCCTAGGTGACCCATAGCGGTAATTGATACATGTCAAATCAATTAGGTCATCAATGAGACATCGCATTGTAATTTATTGTTGTGATTAATTTCCTATTCTAGACTAATCCATCACATACTAGCATTTATCTTTTCTATATAAACAGTAAATTGAACTCCCTTAGTTAGTTTCTGTTAGAATCTTGTACTGTGCATTACTGATATAAATATAAATATACATAAATAAAAGTATAAATGTTCGATGTTAGTGGATTGTGAAATAAATATTTAAATAAATTAATGTATATAGTTAATTATAATTTTAGTCAATTTAAATAAACATTGTAAAACAATTAACTAGTTTCTTTACAATATATATATATATATATATATATATATATACAAAAAATACAAAAAAGAATGGTATCCATAAATTTAAACCAAAATAAATTGCACAAAGAAATTACAAACAAATTAAGGAGGAAGTGTTATCGATTAATACAAATCAAAATAAACTACAGGATCAAATTGAATCTTACCACAATGCAATAAAAGAAGATATTACAAGCAAATTAAAAGAGGAGATGGAATCCAATCAAAATAAATTACAAAATGAAATTAAGTGTGGTCAAAATGCATTAAAAGGAGACATTACAAAAAAATTAAAAGAAGAAATGTATCGATTAATGCAAATCAAAATAAATTATAGGAAGAAATTAAACTAAATCAAAATAAACTAGCAAAAGAAATAGATCACGTTACGAATGAGATATCAAAAAAATATGAGGAAGTAACTAAGAAGTGTGACGAACTAAATCAAAAGTTTATTCTCCTTATCGTAAATAATTAAGTCAGCTAGCCTAAGAAGGAGGCGTCACTAGTTCCTCATGAACAAACAACCGAAACAAATATAACGCAAGTTGAACATTTGCATGTTATTGAAAATGGCATGTCGAGTACTGGAAGACACGTTTAAGCACCCACGTATGATGGGTAGGCGTCTTGGGCCAATTATCATGAACAATTCATGGCAGCTGCAATATCAAATGGATGGACTATTGAAGAAAAGGCTACTGCAACAGATCTACTGTGTCCAGTTAAGAAATCGTGTGCAGAAGCTTGGAGAGAACCCACAGGAATTCGAAGCTGAAATTGCGCGGCTAATAAGATTGGCATACCCAACGACTATAGAAACTTTATTAAACAGATTGGGGTGTAAACATTTGTCAATGGTCTTAGGGATTCTGCAACACAACAGGCACTTGGGTTAGCACGTCCACGTGACCTTGCTAGTGCAATGGCTCATGTACTAGAATTTGAAGCGGCCAAACAAGCATCGAAGGGGCATGTTCGTGTGCGAGCTGTTGAGAAAGATAAAGCTAGTACTGAGACTTTAGAAGAATTAGTGTAAATATTACTTAAGATGCAAAAGGTAGCAGGATGTAAACTTGGATTGAGGAAGTGCATTAAACACAGAAAAATTGTTAAAATTATATGAGCAGTCTTGCTGATAATACAAAACACCAAGAAGTCACTATCCAAGTGGCATCGTTAAAACATAAACCGGATAGTCTTTACATTAATGGAACAATTGCAGGGAAGAATTGTAAAACGCTGCTAAACACAGGAGCAACGAAAACAATAGTAAAACTAAACATTGTTGGGAATGGAAGATAACTTCACCGCTGCGATTACGTACAACAACAGGAAATCATGCAATTGTTCATGGTGAAATTATTACAGATATTGGGATCGGTTCTAGGAAGTTATCGCGTCGCGTGCTAGTAGCTGATATTGAGGAACCTGTAATAGTGGGTCTGGATGTAATGCCTTAGTTTGGCTATGCGTTAGCCTTAAAGAACCACATCATAAGGGTTGATGATGAAGAGATACCCATGAATCAACGGGATGACCATGTAATAAAAATAATCCTAGCAGAAGAAGTGTAATTACCACCAAGCAGTGAAACAACAGTTATGGGCCAGCGGGATGGAGACTACCGGGTAGGGTGTATAAGAATTATAGAGACCATTATAGAGACATAAATATTGGTAGTGGTATTCTGACTGGAAAAGTGTTGATCGGGTCTAAAAAAACAACACCTGTTCGCTTGATGAATGTCAACAGCTTCCAGATGACTCTAAAGAAGGGCACTGAATTACGAACATGTACATCTATCTCATCCGTAGTTCGTTGCACAAAAGCTAGTGAGAAGGTTTTGTCCGTAATGAATTGGTCGAGTTAACGAGTTATCCCCTGAGCAAAGGGTTTAAGCAAGTCAGTTGATTCAACGATATGCCGATATATTTGCCACGGATGACGGTTTGAAAGGCAGAACTAATGTTGTGACGCACAAATTAATACCAGCGATGCCCTACCAATACGTCAACGACCATAGATGCTCCCTTTATCCAAGCGAGAGGTGGTCGAACAGAAAATCAAGGACATGGCCCGTGAAGAAATAATAGAGCCATCCAGCAGTCGTTGGGCATCGCCAGTGGTACTAGTTAAGAAGAAAGATGGTAGCAACCGATTCTGTGTGGATTACCGTTGTTTAAACAATGTGACCAAAAAGGATAGCTATCCTCTACCCAGAATTGACACTTTAGACACGCTTTTCGATTCCTACTAGTTTTCGACTCTAGACGTGAAAAGTGGTTATTGGCAAGTTGGCATGGAAGCTAAACATCGGAAAAAGACAGCTTTCTCTGTTGGATATGGTCTCTGGCAGTTCACTGTGATGTCTTTTGGCTTGTGCAATGCACCAGCGATGTTTGAAGGGCTAATGGAATTGATCCTGAGAGGGTTGTCTTGCCAAACATGTGTAGTATACTTGGACGGTGTCTTAGTAATTGCAAAGAGTTTCGACGAACACTCGAAAAATATCAATGAGGTCTTTCAAAGACTACGAAGTGCACATCTACGACTTAGTCCGAAAACTGCAATTTGTTTCAAAACAAAGTGAAATACTTGTATCATGTAGTCTCGGAAAAAGCTGTGGCAACAGATCCAGAGAAAATTAAGTCCGTGCGGGAGTGGGCACAACCGAGAGATAAATATGAATTAAAGAGCTTCTTGGGAATATGCACTTACTATGGGTGATTTGTACGTGGATTTGCAGACATCGTAGAAACACTTACAAAACTTACTAAAGAAGACCAGCCATATTCATGGAGCATTAACTGCTAGGAGCCATTTGAAATACTTAAACAAACATTGGTAACAGCACCTATACTCAGTTACCCTAGAATAGAGGGAACATTTGTCCTACATACCGATGCTAGTCACGTCGGCATTGGTGCAGTGATATCGCAAGTTCAAGACGGAGAAGTACGAGTAATTGGGTACTTTACCAAGCGT
>JAHWXV010281131.1:0-12122 GCA_024586415.1 Phrixothrix hirtus | reverse complement strand
ATATATATATATATATATATATATATATATATGTGTCAAATGATAGTTTCGAGGATCATTGTTAAGGAGTAACTGGTGTTTAAGAGTTTGAACCTTATAACACCTTTATGTCTTTTGGTACTTACGGGGTAGTCCTCATAAGGGTATATATGGAAGGTTCTTTAGGAGGACGCCTAAAATAATTAAGTATATTTTATGAACTCTGTTTTTCTTTATGTTCATGTATATTTTGCATACTTTTTAATAATATTCACGACAAACATATAAAATTTCATCAAAGTAATATCATTCTTTTTGTTACATGTCTGTATGAACAAAAATGCAATAAAACCTAAAAATTCCTTATCAAGTACTTTGTTTATTTTCTTTTATTCTGTATGAAGGAATTTTTGCTACTTCTTGTATAAAACATTTTGCTTCTTCATATCCATCATCAAATTGTAATTCAATACCGACCAATTAAGTTTTTTATAAGGATAATATAACTAAGTTTTGAATATGATTGGATCGAGTATTTGCTACAACCGATTACATGTAATAAATTCATTCCTATTTTTTTAAGATGCGATTAATGTGATTGTTCCTAAACGACGAAGGATGCGATAAGAGGTAGTTAACATCTTTCCTAATCTCATTAACCCTAGACCACAAACCGTTCTAAAAATAACATTACTACAAACGTTCGTAAAATTTACGAGTATACCTAATTTTCGATTTTATATACTATACTAGTGTTTATATCATAACTTTATTAAATGATATTTAAAAATACATTTAATATCAATCGAATCATGCAAACAAATAGTAATTTCAGCGTTGTGAGCAACATTTGGATCGGTGTTCACCGCAGAAAGGTTGCTTGCAGTAGGCGCAATAGGAAGTTTTAATTTTTCTGAGTTTATAGGAACAAAATGAACATATTGTACGTTTGACTTTTACACTAGGAATGGTAATTTTATGTGTTGCATCGCATTAAGAATTTCGGTTAATGCTTGGCGAATCGGTCTATGCAAAGTTGAACACAAGTTTCGGTTTTCCAACCATAGTCGCACAAGTAGGTGATGCATCTCCCCCATGAAAACGCTCCTTGATATTAACCTTTCTTTTCTTTTTGTAATTTATGATTATGTATGATATAAGAATTTATGCAAGCTATATTTAGCATTCCGTAGAACATGCATAGTCGTCACCTACGTGTCTTACGACTACTGCTCATATTTGAACACATTTGATCAAACGTGTCCACTCCGGAGATTGTGGAGTTGTAAAACTCAATTATATCCGATTTATTACTTGCTGGCACTTTGATGGGTTGTTGAGAGTAGTACTACGTTTTTATTTTTCATAGGTACATACGATACCAAAATTTGTTCTTTATCAAAACTAAACATTGATGTACGTGATTTGCGCTTACTAATTTGTAAAAGTTGTGGTGGTATCTCCTGTTTATTTTTTCTTATTGTGCCCACAATTGTTAACGTATAGGGCTCTTTTAAAAGCTTTTTGACCAACGTTATAGAGGTGAACCAATTATCCATCGGTACATTGCGGTTACTACCGTGAATACTTTTTGTCAGTTCAGTTACAAAATACTCTGCTAATGGTTGGCCACTCGTAGTTGTTCTTTTGCCAATATAAGGAGTACAACGAAACATATACTTTTGTTTCTGTGTCGCATACCATTACAATCTTTATGCCGTATTTGGCGGGTTTATTCGGGATTTACATCCAGAACGGGCACTGACCTCTGAATGCTACTAGTTGTTCATCTATCGTCACATAAGGTCCTGGCTTGTATGAGCGTGTACAGTTTTCAATAAATATGTCTCATGTATCACGAAAAGCCATGTAAGAATCTTTTTCTTTCCGCAGCGACCTAGTCTTTTTATTATCAAAACGAAGACATGCAAGAAGGATTTCAAGTCGTTCAGAGCTCATTGTTGCTTTATATATATTTCCACACGACGTCGAATTAAACATTATTCTTGTAGATAAATGATTGTTTCTCATTGTGGCAGACAATATCAACAAAGCAAATAATGATTTAATTTCTTCTTTACTAGTTGCACTAATTGTAAATTTTTTTGTTGTATAATTAAAACGTTCTATTTTTATTTCTGTATTTGTATACCTTACCATTGACTCTAGGATTTTATCAGTAAATAGTAAAGAGAAACCTTCTAGAGGAGTCCTGACGTTTTGTAGACCTTGAATAATGTGTATTACATTTCTGAAAGGTTTTCTTCCAACCCTTAATCTAGAATTAGTTGTCCAACGATGTGAGTTTTTACCTCTTAGCCTGATTTTTGTATGTACTATAATGTTTTCATTCATTAAATCTCTATCATTGGGCTTATTTGAAGGAGAATCGGCAGTGCTTGTTGACAGTGTAGCATTTATTTGAAGTTGGTTGGGTAATATTTCAAGCCTAAGTCTTTTGGTTGATATTGTAATTCGTTGCTGTTCGGCAACAGTATGTTCCAAACTTTAGTTTAAAGGTTCATCTTCACTCTCACCCTCGCTATATTCTAGGATTTCACATTGTTCATTATTGTCACTTTCACTTATGTCCTCCCAAATAGTATCGTTTACTTCATTATCGTCGTCGTCCTTGTATAATATATTTTCAAGGTCATCGTATCTTAAAGTACGAGAATATTTCGTATTAGAACTAGAAGACATTTTTCCAAACTTGTATGTTCACAAACTTCAAGTTAAATACTGTCTCATATAAAAACTTACGTTATCACAATCTATTCGAAAAATTTATGACCAACGCCTTTTCACATAAAATACTATTATCACTACAGACGCAACTTTCAACCACAGTAATACTTATGATACTGTATAAAAGGTCATTAAAGCTTAGAAGCATTACTCAACCCCAATCGATTATACACGACAAAATGCGATCACATAGTCATAATATTTACGAAGGTTTATGTTCTAGGGTTAAGTGAGTGAGAATCGATTTAAAGTGAAAAGTTCGGTATAGGCATAATTATTCCTTCACAAAACGAGACACAAACATATAAATAAGTCAGTTTCACAAAAGCTACAATAGGATTTTGCCTAAACAAGCAAGCTGGTGAAGATTTCAAATCCTTGTGATATATGTGACCGTTTCAATTTTCGTCTTGATTCACACAAATCAGGGAAGGTCATCCGTAGGAAGTATTTAAGCTTGTAGGAACCGTAGGCACGAATACTCTACGATTTTGTTTTTTGTGGTTTTTTTTGTTTGTAAAGCGTTTATAAAGATAGATTATGATATACAAAGGCATTTTCTTCGTCCTTGTTCGTGCAGGATAATGATATTTCTGAAGAAACTGCTCTTGTATGGGTTTCCTTTAAGTGAAACATAAAACATTCTAATTTCCAAATCAATATACAGTCACTTGGTTAATAAACCACCTCGAAGGGCGCTAATTTATTTACTGATTAATCATATCCAACAGTGTTTTCATTAGCATAAACAATCGGAGGATTGGGCTGTCCTGCTAACGATGTCTATACAAGAAACACGGTAAAAATGGAGCAGAAAGAAAACAATTGAGGAGAAAACTGTCAATATAAAATATCGCAGATAGAAATCAATGTATAAATAACATTAACTAAAAGGACTAGCGTGAAATTTGAAATGTTTCATTGAACTTAATTTTAAAGGTAATCAAAATAAATGATCTAATCAAATTTATTTGAGTTCTTTTTTATCGTTTAATATACAGGGTGACAGCGGAAATAGGCTTACGCCTATAGAATCTTTGTTTTCAGTTTTATAGCACTCATAAACTTCTTGATATAATTATATTTTTTCTACGACTTTCGGTTAAACCGGAAATATATGCAATTTTATTTTTGTAAATAGAGCACCCTATATATTTTTCCATATTTGGATTTAGAGGCTCAGTCTGAATTCAAATTCCTCCTTATCTGTATTTTTTTTACAATTTGCTCCCCCAAAAATTCAAATTTTATTTTTCGATCTCGAGGTATACGAATGTTAATTTATTAAATATTTTCATTATTACATGATTTGCGGATCTGCAAACCTCCGCTTAACGCATTTATGGGCATAAATCCTTTTTTTAATGGCAATATGGTGGCTTGCTATGGCGTTTGAATAGAGAGTTTTGTAACATGTAACTTGATACCGTATACGTATATTTGAAAACATACATGTGATGTAAATATTACGTATAAAAATAAAATAAAGTTTAATTTTTCGGGGCAGCAATTTGTAAAAAAATACAAATAAGGAGTAAATTAAACTCAGACTGATCTCCTAAATCCAATTATCCATATTCAAAATTTGAATTTAGTATATTTTCGGTGCAACCGGAAGTCATAGAGAAAGCCTAATTATACCTAGAAGTTCCAATTTATGAGTACTGTCAATCGTGAAAAGTTCAACTTTATAAGACTGAAAACAAAAATTCTATTAGCAGGAGCCTATTTCCATTGTCACCCTGTATGAAACATACCTACTAATAAAAATTAATAAAAAATTACAAATTCGACTGCTATTAATTTTTAAAAAATTAAAATGCATTACATATGAGAATTCACGTTATTTATGTTTGCACAAGTTTTGAAACTTCATTTCCTTTGAAAAGTTTTACAAAAGTGTTCTCAATGAACGTCGTCTTTGAAGCACCTCCGAGAAGTTCGGAATACTTTTTTTCTAGCCCTGTTATATGATTTTATGGGCGTGACAGAATTCTGTTCACCATTTAGGCCTTTCTCCTTTGTGATCTTGCCTCAAAGTTGGCGCCCTCTGAGTCTCTTCCTCTATCAACAATTCTGATGCCTCATGTTACGCCGGTAACCATTTTAAGCATTTTGTAATACTATATTTAGATATTTGTCTTCGTAACAGCTGCACCCCTGTCCATATTTCTTCTTCGTGGGCGAGAACTTCGTATAGGTTGCGATTAATCTAAGCTTTCTGTCTAGCGTACATATATGTTACGACATGCGGTATGGTTTGTCCCTAATCCTTTTATCGTATGTTTACACTTTCTAGTGGAGAAATTTACAGTTTCGATCTGCTTCGTGTTGGAGCATGGAGGATCCCAAACCAGAAAAAATAAAACTTATTCAAAAGAACCAAACAAAAAAGCAATGAGCATATTCCAGGAATGTCACAAGTAAATTGCGGTTTAAAGAACTACAAGGTGACGTCTCCAATCTAATCAAACACAAAAAAGACAACATCTGCGGAGCTATCCTAGAGTAAATTGCAGTAAATGAGGAGTATCAAAAGTAGCAGCTACTAAAACGGTTAAGGAAAACGTAAAACTCCAAAAAAGCTGTCGCATTAAACTATCACCTTGAATACCAATAAATAAATAAATAAAATGAGATAAGCGCTTCTCTGCAAATCAGTTTGGACGATATTAATAACAAATGCTAAACATTAAGAGCAACAATGCCCTAGGCGTTGACAACGATCTTACAAGGGCATTGAAACTTCGCCCCCCCCTCCCGAATTGGCACTCTTAGAAATTACAAATATAATCAACGAAATACCTCGAATCGACTATTACCAAATATGTAGAAAGAGACTCCACTAATAACCTTTTCGAAGAAAGATAAAGATCCGAATGTACCGCCAAACAGAAGACCAATCAGATTACTGAACTCACTGGCTAAACTAACCGAACACTTTTCCAATGTTAGATTACATACAATTTTAAATAAACGACAAAATACTGAATACTAAAATTGAATTACGGAAAAATCTCGGCCGTACAACAGGCAGAAAATTTGATCAATACACTAATATAAATTAGAAAAAAAAACAAAATTCCTACGAATGCTTTTCCACAATAGAAAATGCTTGCGATAAGGCATGGGAGGATTCCATAATTTATAAGATGACTCTGTTAAGGCTACCTATTGACATAATAAGATCTGCGAGCTCATTTCTGAAAAACAGAAAATTTAAAGCCAAGATCGTCTCGGTTATCTTGGAACTGAAAACAGAAAAAGAGGGTTTCCCACAAGGTCCGCTCTTTACTCCTACACCATTCAACATTTTCGTTTTCAATATACTAAAAGTTGATGATATAAAAGGTGTATGCACATTTCAATTTACAGATTATACAGCAATTTTATCTCATAGCTTTAGATTACCATATGCAAAAGCAGAGTAATCAAAGCAGAAAAGGAGTTTGTGAAGTACTGCAAGGGCTGGGAAATCAATCTTAGCTATCAAAACTCAATCAGTACGCTTTATGAAGAAAAAGGGCCTGTCTTTAAAACTAGGACATTGTGAAACTAACACCTGGGCATATCTGAGTATCATTCTTAAAACTAAGTTGAAATTCCTCGAACATATAGAAAGGGGAGTAGGCATACTGACAAATCCATATTTTGAACATGTAACGCCTTTAGTGCAAAAAGCAAGCTACGTTTGTTAACGAAGGACAAAATTCTAAAATCATGTCCCTGCACTAATTTACGATGAAGAAGTTTGGACTCTGAGATCACCAAGAGCCAAACATGTCATAACACCAGCACAAAATAAGCTAAGATTTATAACAAACATCCCATTTATATAAGGAGCTACAGATCTGATAGAGCAATCAGAATAGCGCTGAGTAAAGATGCGTCTATCAGCATTATCATCAGAAACAACAAAAGAGTGGTGTGGCAGATAGACGCCAATCACCGATCCTGATGAATCAATCAGTTCCTTCTCACATTACGACGAGAATGACATAATGCTCCCTAGTATAGCTGCTTCGCAGCTCAAATGGACGTAAGCCAGAAGCTAAAGCCAAAAACAACAGCCAATGCTATATAGCTTTTATGCTTTACAATATTCATTATTGTAAATTACCAACTTGTTTTGATGCACCAAATAATAATAAAACATAAAAACTAAGTTTTAAAATACGAGTATTTAAATTAATAAAATAAAATGATACAAAAACAAGAACTATTGCAAATATAATTTTAAGATTAAATTTTAAAAATATATGCAAGGTGTCCCAAAAATAAGTGACAATCTACAAACTGTAGGTAACTTATTGCCCGTAGAACAAAATTTGGGTACGAAATTTTTTTCACAAACGCAGTTGTCGAAATATTAACCCTAGCGAGCGCACCGTGTCGGATAGTAACATCATTGCCCTTGATGTGCATTAGTCATTAGTATGTCTTAAATTAAGAACACGTGTTTGTTTCTAAAAATATTTATTCCAGAAAATAACGTTACTTTAACTGACATATTTTAGAACAGTATTGCCCAATCTCTTGTACACAAATCTAACAGGTAATCAAAGCAAAGTATATAGGAAGTGCATTTTTCAGTTCCTTTTTTTGTTTACAGTACTAATTATTAGGGAATAATATTGTTACTGGTCGGCATAAAAAGAATATATTATTCTGTTTTAGAATATCTCCATTGAACACGTTAGAAATTTTAAAACAAACTGTATTAGTATCATGTCTGACATTTAATATAAAATAATTAAGAGTCGTGTTCTTTTAACTAATAATTTTGTTAGCAAGCAATTAGTAAGTTTAAAAGTTAAAATCTCAAATTGTCACAACTGACTTGGAATTGTTCGTTGTTTCAAAGAAAGTAAACAAGGTCAAAGAACTCTTACGGCCACTTTACTACAAGCACGTCCTATGCAATCATTGCAGGTTCTTATATTGATGTCAAATTACAATAGTACGAGTTTGCTACCATTCAATTCATAATAGCGTTTACTTAGTAATATTATTTAGGGCAAATTGTATCATTTAAATTTTGAAAATTTAAAAATTTAAAAATGGTTTTTGAAAATTAATTATAAGGAAAATGTGCTCTACAGGTCATAAGGTACCCATAGCTTGTATACTGTATACTATTTTTATAACAAAAACACATGTTTATTGTGGAAATGAACCTATGTCGTTTTTTTTGTATTTAGAATCCAAATTAAGGGCTTCCTTTTATTTTAAATTTGTGTATGGAGTCTAGAGGATTATTATCAACCACTTTTAAAGTGTATATATTTAATTAGCGAACCTTTTATAATTTCATTACAATGACAAGCGATGTTTGCTTGTGTAATGCTTTTATTGTGAAGAGCTCAATTAGACAACCTTTGAATATATTTTTTATTAATTTGCGATTCGCCTTAAACGTAGTAGGTCAATAAACTGGTAAATAAACATAGGGATAAATGGGTAACTAGTTATGAATCATTTCTTCTTCTCATAATTTGTGCTTGATAGAAGTCCGTCTTATTTTGTTTTGGATATAATCTTTAGTATTTCATAATTTGTGTCAAAATGATAAAATTTCACCAGCTTGAGCTTTTAACGCCAATTTCATTGCATTAATTTTTCTTGAAAAACACATCAATTGGTGAGTCAATATTTACTACGAGTTTACCACGGTAAGATTCTGATTCTCCTGTATTGAGTTTTTATGTAAATTTCTTGTTGTATGGCCATTTGCGTGTAGATTTCTAATTACCATTCGAAAATTGTTATTTTGGAACTGATTGCTGTCTCACCTTATTTTTAGCTTACGTTATTTTAATATTTAGATCGTCAATTCTCACAATTTGTTTTAATCCCTCTATATTTCCTTTCAAATCTCATTGTCGAAACTTTGTTCCGTCATCTTCATATGATATTTTCCGTCTTTATTTATGAAGGAATAATTTTCCTTGACGGTATTTGTTTAGTTGATAATTTTAAAAAGTGTCTATGTACACTGGAAAAATAAAATTAAGAAAATTCTTATTATGAACAATAAAAATAAGTTTTAGTGATTATTACTTTTGTTATATTGAATGGTCTTAATTTATATAATGAATTAGATGAATTCAACAGTTATTGTGGTGGCTCTTGGAGTGTCCTGTTTATAGCCATAATTAGATTATATGCTGTATATTAAATAGTTTTAGTAGCGTTAAAATAATATAGTGACGATAATTTTTTACTACTGTTCCTGTTACTGAAAGAAATAGCTAAAGTTTAACTTGTGGTCCTAGTTTGATAATTAAATTCATTTTCTCTAAAAAGTGTTAACTTTGGGGGACGATATTATAAATTTGCTAACACTATAATAAAGCTGTACTTGTTAGTTAATTATTTTTGCAGCGTTGGTATATAGATAATTTGTAATTTTCATAGAAGAGCTAACCAGAATTAAAATCCGCTCTATATGAAATAACGTATGAGTTCTACAGATACATGTTTTCGTCTTATCCTTCAGCAAAAGAATAAAATGTAGCTTTTATAAAATACTGCGTAAAATGAGAATCAATAACAATGTGAATCGTTTGAAAAGTTAATAGTAGAAATTGGCTTACAGTCACTAAGATATGTCAAACTAAAATGATGAAATGTTTTTGAATCCACATACACTGTAAAACAATTATCAATTTTGAAGAAATATCTTTCAAGAAATATGTATAAACAGAACAAGTAAACAGGTTTTTGTAGTTACAGTTCATGAATATGAAAGAACTAACAACAGATTCATAACATTTTATTAGTAATTCACTTTCTACAGAAAATTTGATATTATGATATGGTATTGTATATAACACGTCATAGAAAACTATCACCTGTAATATCAATCTAACATACATATATGCATTCAGCATTCAGCTTTCTTCGTTACTTGATGCTAAAACCTCAATCCAATCAAAAGGAATCCCACAATATATCCAATTTTCGATATTATACTCGTATAATTTTATGGTAAAATCGGATTCGTTCCTCGAATTGGCACATAATAAATAATTCCTTAAAATTTTATAAAAAGTGCATTGTGAGTATTTTGCATTTATAAGGTTCTTTATGACATACTTGATTATTTAATATTAATTCTAAAATGTCTAGCTAATCTGGCTTATGTTTTCCAATTAATTATGTCATTCAAGAACTGCCGTAAGCTAAAATGACATTACAGCTAACTGATGATATAGCAGTAGAGACGATTATGAGGTACAACTAGAAAGTAATAATATGCCAACTAAAGGTCGGTGGAGACGGGAGTGTGTAACACTCGGTTATTTTCCCGGTTACTTTTTCTGTTAAAATTTATTTTTGTTACCATATTAACTAATTTGCTTCAATTTAATTTATTACTAAGGAAATTAGACTTCCTTAATTAATTATCTATTATTATTTTTGTTTTACCGAACTATTAATAATTCTATTTAAATTCGTTTTATAAATAATCTAAATGCACTGCAAAATTTCGGTATATTGGATTGCATATCACTACTCACCAATTTTATTAAAATCTAAATTCTCCTGGACAAAGCATTTATATTAAATTTATTTTAAATACACATTGTTTAATTACTACTCTAAAATCCTAGCTAAAGTTATTATTCTTCTTCTTAAATTAAATAGGTTTATATTCGAAAAGGTATTCAGATTATGCATCCTAAACCAATGCTTAGTTAGAAGGATTTGAACCGAAACCGCTGTAGATTGACACTTCCTTGCGAGCTTTTGAAGAGTATACCATATAATTGTTTCGCGTTGGTTGTATCTTTTATAATCTGCTTTACACGGCACAGGCGGCCTATGGAAGTCTCATTTTCTTTCGGTAGATACAGCATCCTAATTGTCGAACTGTATAAGTACTTAGGCATAATATTAGATAATAAACTGCTATGAACCAACCAAATAAAACATATTAAACAAAAAGTGAGAAAGGTCAGAATCTGCTGAAGATTGTGTGTAAGCAGAAATGGGGAGCTGATTCCCATAAAGCCCTCATTTTCTATAGGTCCTTCATAAGGTCACTCACCGATTATGGGTGCACATTGTATTGCTGTAATTTGAACCGTAATTTAAGTATGCTAGATATAATTCAATACAAAGCCCTAAAGCTCTGTTTAGGTGCAATGATGTCATCTACAAACCATGCAATTCTCCCAGAATCTCAAGAACCTCCTTTATATCTGCGCAGACAATTTATAGCTGCAAAATATCTGATTTAGTACAGAACATGTAATATGGCTACACTTAACACAATAGCGATTATTAACGTAGAAAACCTAATAAACCCGTTTTGGATAAAGAAAAACTCTCCGCCCTTGGCTGATGCCTTGTGTGTGTGTGTGTGAGTGTGTGTGAGTGTGGGTGCGTGCGTGCGTGCGTGCGTGCGTGTGTGTGTGTATGTGTTTGTGTGTGTGTGTGTGTGTGTGTGTGCGTGTGTGTATATGTATGTGTATGTGTTCATGTGAACAAAATAACTCGAAAACGAAAGGTCGTAGATAAACGAAATTTTATATTTGAGTTTATATCCATCCCCGGACGCGGCTAAAATAATTTTACTAAAACCAAATAACCGAAAGTGCCACTTTACTCTTGTCATTTTTTGGTTTTTCGTGATTTTCTCGAAATCTGGTATAACGATTTTTGTTAAATTTATTATATTTCTTAGAGATTTAATGCCCTTTCATAAAATTAAAACAATTTCTCAAAAGAATGTCCCTAAAACGAGTAACCGGAAGTCGTTTTACCATTAACTATGATTAAAATAACTATGAAACTGATAGTCCTAAATAAATGAAAATTTGTATGCTAAATCAATAATTTTGTTAGAATCGAATAACCGAAAGCACAACTTTATTTCAGTTATTTTCCGAATTTTCGGTTTTTCACGATTTTCTCAAAATCGGCTATAACGATTTTTTTAAGCTTATTTAATTTATTACCCATTTAATGGCCTTTTATATAGTTTAGGTCGTTTCTCAGAAACTTTTCGGTAAATTGAGTAACCGGAAGGACCTACAACGTTAACTTTAAGTAAAATAACTATGAAACTAAAAGTCCTAGCTGAATGAAAATTTATATTTGTGACCATAACCAAATTAAAAATTTGGTTAAAATCGAATAATCGGAAGTTCCACTTTATTTCAGTCATTTTTAGATATTTTCCGAATTTTCGTTTTTCCCGATTTTCTTGAAATCGGCTTTAACGATGTTTTTTAAAACTTAGTAAATTTCTTGGTTGCTTCATTATGTTTTATGTGAAACAAGCTGTATCTCTAATAAATTTTCGAAAGTCGAGTAACCGGAAGTACTTAATGTATTAATTGCGAACAACATATCTCAAAAACTAAATATGATATATGAATGAAATT
>JAHWXV010281123.1:0-14598 GCA_024586415.1 Phrixothrix hirtus | reverse complement strand
TTACTACCTATCAGTAGAATTTGTTTCCTTTAAATTATTGGATCAGGTTTTATTTAGTTTAATAAAAATATTTTATTTTATGGCTAACGTTTCGGGATTAGTATAACAGAAAATAATTAGTAAAATTTTAAAATGACATAAAAATATTTTTTTTTATGAAAATATCATTTCAATGTTTATATATATATAATTTACACTTCACTCTATGTAGTCACTGTAATTCTGCTATGTTGATTGTGAAGTATTGAAGAATTTAAAGATAATTATTAATAGCAAATTACTAGAATATGTTCAATAGCTTCTAAAGTATTGTGCAATTATTACGTTTAATCTACGAAAATTTTACACATGAAATCCTCTTTAAACAGGGTGTCCGGGATATAAGAACATTGCTTTAACGGAAGATATATCTTAGTTTGCACGACAAAAACCACTTAGAAACGATGCGCTTAAATTGTATAGCTTTCGAAGTATTTGCAATTAAAGTTTAGAGTCTGAGCCTGCATCTTAATCTGGCTGATGGTATTTGTTTAGTATGTTGTTGTAGTTAAGGTAGGTTCGATTAACTAACTAATACTCAGGCCTATTAGATATAGTATCGGGCAATGCTCAGAGCAGGGCAATCATATAAGAGATGAAATGCCGTTTCGTCGTCTTCACTACATTTCTTATAGAAAGAATCCTGGTCGATTCCGATTGTAGTTAGATGTTTGTTGAAGCAATGGCCTGTTTGGAGGTCAGTGTAATCTCGGATTTCTCGTCTGCTTAATGAAAGTAGGAACTAAGTTTTTCAAACGGAGGACCTGAAAATAGAGCTCTAGCTTGTTTAATGTACTATTTGACTATTGTAACGGCTGCTCAGTTTATGATATACATTACAGCATCGATGATACATATACTGATTAATAATCGATACTAGATGTTATCCAAAAGAAATTTGAGCAAACTTTAACAATTTAATTATTGTTAAGGAATTTTAATCAATATTTTATGTTTAAACAGACTATCTGCATATTTATCAATTCTATAACATGAAAACTAATTTTAGATGTTCTTATCCACAATTATTATTTCTATAATTAATTGATAACTATTAAACTCATAGGAAG
The DNA here is from genome assembly GCA_024586415.1 of Phrixothrix hirtus. Classification (NCBI taxonomy): domain Eukaryota; kingdom Metazoa; phylum Arthropoda; class Insecta; order Coleoptera; family Phengodidae; genus Phrixothrix; species Phrixothrix hirtus. The sequence goes on along the minus strand of JAHWXV010281123.1, from coordinate 13,489 downwards.
AAGAACAAATTTAAAACATACATAATTTTAAAAATAATATGTTAGAATTTTTACACTAATAACAGCTGATTCATTTATTTGAAAAAAACAAGGTAATGAATCATATAAGGTAATGTGATACGAAACAAACATAGCAATATTTTGTGTGTGTTAAATACAACATACAGGGCTAGATTTGTATCAATTTTTACGCGAAATGTTATAAAAACTTTTTTTCAAATTTGTGTTTACTAAGGGTCCGTGTTAAATAATGCTGCACATATCCCGAATATCTTGTGTCTTACTCTTACTTTCTTTTTAATCCAAGCTGTTTTTATACACGGAACATTAGTTTGATAAATAAACGTAGAATTTACATAATATTTTTTGGCCTTATATAACCCCAAAAATAGCAATAACAACCTAGTAATTAATGGATTTTCCTCTCAAATAATTTTTAAAAATTCTTTGTCCAGGTTGAAATATAATTAAGTTCGCAAAACAAACGGTTTTTTGGTTTATTTATCACGGTCTATTTATAGGTTGAACCGGATTCAAGAAGATTATCGTCGTTTACATCAATTGCTAATTCCTAGTTTTGTGGTAGTCGATCGATATTTTTCGCAAAGAAGTTGCGATTCTTGGTGGCAATCCATGATTTCACGTCGTCAACAAGTTCGTTGTTCGTTCTGCTCTAATTAATTATTATTCAATTAAATTATTAAAGTAGCTTAAGCTAGTTTTGGACTGATTTGGAATATACAGCATGAAGAACAATAAGATTTATTTAGATGCAAATCTTATGAATGAGAAGTCACACCTGTCTTTACTTTGTCACTTAAAGGTAAACTTTTTTATGGTCATTATGATCATTAAACTGTTATATGCAATATTACTTTATAACAATTTATTAAACACACAAATATATAACATATAAAACAAACAATGAAAATAATAGATGAATAATGTTAGACTGCTGGATTATTTTATAGGCAAGGCATATATCGAAGAATTGGATTTATTTGTCTAGTTTACGGTCAAATATTAGGTACAAAAGATTGAATTATACCTTCTCTATGCAGATAAACAATTTTTGTTACAGTTTGAAATGCAGTTTTTATAAACAAATATAGAATTCACCTACGTGTTCCGCTATTTATTTATTCATTCGATAATTTCGTAGTATATTAACTTGATTTAACGATTTAGTTTACATTTACTCATTACAATGTAAATTTGCTTCCGATTAATTATATATCGTATTAATTAATACATGATTTGTAGTTTGTACGCAAATGAAGTTAAATTTTCAAGTATGCGAATGTATAGTACCTTTTTTAACAACTAGCGTTAAATAATTGTGTTACTTCAAATATTGACTGGGTTCATAACTCGTACGAAAACTCAGTTGCTTGATAAATAATAACTGGAGTATTATTTTACCGGTCGATTATAGTACAGAAGTGAACTTCGCGAATTTACGTAAACGCTATATTTGACTGGCTTGTTGCAAAAGACGAATTGTTCTTCTTGTATGCGGCTTGTTCGGTTTCTATGGAAACCGGATTTTGATTTTACTATGTCGAATAAACTATCGTTCATCTTAGTTAACAACAAAATCGTTAATTTTTGGATAAACCGGGTATGTTTCATAGACTTCTTAAATTTAATCTTTTTATAGCACTTCACTCAATTTCTCTTGTGAAATTTTATAATTAGTTTGTTTTCTTAGCGAACCTATTTTCTAAGAAACTAAATTATCTGGGAATTACAATAATTTCCGTTAAAGTCGTATATTTATGAGACCTAATGTAAAATTAGTAATAATTAATATTTTATAATTATGAGGGATTTAACATCGTCCAAATTATCGAAGGCTTTGTTAGTCTGCTAATTCTTCAGCGAGCGATTGATATGGTTGCTGGCAGGAACATTCTTAGAGGAGTATAGCGATTAGGCAACAAATTCTATTACTTATTAATAATGAAGTACATGCACCCAGTTTCAAGGAGGAGCCCAGTTTTATCGTGATGGAAGACGATGCGATTCCTTTTGTGAGGTCTTTTGAGCTTAATGATAATTTTTAAACGATCCATCGGGGTAAAATAGACATCACTGTTCTTTTCAGTCCTGCATGGAATTCACCACACGTGTTATATGGTTCCATTATCTTTCCACCAATAGCAGAATCTTTTTGTACTTGTAACAATCACCATATAGTATCCTTGCAGTGGACTGCCTTTGGAATTGCCTTTAAAATATAACCAGGATCAACACACATCATCGCTTAAAATTTTTGAACAAGAGACGCAACTCATCACTGGTTATCTAGTGCTGAAGAAACGGCGTTGTTTGAAACAGTTGGATAAAAATTCGGACTTTCTCGGCCTTGTTAGCATCCGATAGTTACCGGGTAATCTGAGTTTCTTTAAGTGCCTAACGATGGTGAACTGATCGACATTGTATTGCTCAGCTAATATTCTCACCCATATTTCGTCCTCTTCTACAATCTCCACTGCATAGCTGAACGTTTCCTTTCTTATCTTCCACACTTAGATCGTTAAGTATGAATCGGGGAAAGCACTTTTGGCAATTATTCTTTCTCTTCACTGAGATCACGAAATGATTGAGCGACAGTCATACCGTTTATTTTGTGGGCGAGGCTTCGCGATGACGAAATTTCCTTGGTCTTACTAGAATTTTGTCAAATCTGGATAGGTTTTCTATCGCATGATTTTTAACGTGCTAAACATTACCTTGGCACGGGACCTTCGATTTTACTTCCTTAGAAGGCATGCTTTAAAATCCTTCTCTGCTGAAAAATGAACCAACCTTTGTCGGGTTTGAACCCACATCCCTTGGGGATACACCAATCGAGGCTGTCTTTTTTAAAGTGTGAAAATGTCAACGCGCATGATTGCTGTTTAAAGTGACAGTAAAGAATATAAGTAATATTTAACAATAAAATACCAAATTTGCTTGTAGAAAATCATAAAATTTTGTCAACTTAATTATGCATGAATATACGGACGCAACTTTCTATAAAATATACTAATTAATAAGAAGAAAAAACCAAACCCAATTTAGAAATAAGAGAGAAAAATGATAACAGAGGTTTGACTAGCTTTTCCGGTTTGCTGCATTGTACCAGTGCGGTGCACATCAGCTACTTGCCTTTTACAAAAAAAGTACAATATTTTGCAGTTTACCTAGTTTTCATAATAGAACTTGAAATAAACTATAAATAAATTATAAAATTTTATTCAAATTATAAATTTGAAACTAACCTAGCCGTTTTTGCATTGAATACTCTTCGAATCGACTGTTTTCAGATCGAAGGTGTGTTACAAAATTATAAATATGATTATGTTGGCAATGCTTTGTAATGCCTTTGTATAACTAAATGCAATTTAAGCAAGATCACGTGCGGTTTCGACAAAGATTACTACTGCGATATTTTTAGTTGGACTGAATTTCCAATTTTGGGCGTAGTTTCTGAGAATTTCTTCTAGCAAAATGGAGGTTTAAAATTATAAATATAAACTGTGTGGGGCGTTTTTGGGCACGGTTATGCATATACGATATTTTATGAACCAATAAGTTGGTTACAATTAGCGATAAATAAGGTTGAGCTTACCTTTATGATGTTTTCTTTTGGCTGCAATCCAGTTGTAATGAAAACACAATGAAGTTAAACGGTTGGATAATTAGGAACAAATTGGTGGAAATTTATAAACAAATTATTATTGTTTCACATTGATTATTAGAAGTATAAATATCGGTAACGAATAGAACGAGATTGATGTTTTAATCAACACAATGAGTAAATTCAAGGCCAAATTGGTAGTTGAAATAACAAGTGTAAAACGTGTGTTTACACCTAGAAGATCGGAACGGAACTTGATAACAGTTGCATTTGAATGCAACAGAGGTGGGGATACAGAATTATGTTTTTATTCGGATGCATTGAGTTTACTTAAAATTCGAAATAAAAGATCAGGTAAACTATACTAGAGCCACGAGTTCATCCCTTCCAAAACAATTTCACTGAATTGTTTTAATATGTTTTCTTAATACAATACACTGCAAAGATATTTCTATATTTTGAGAAACCACATTTAAATTAAATTAATTAGAGATATTTAAATATCTTTAAGTAAATAATTTAAAAGTTAAAGGCCAAGGTGAAGTGTCGAAATTAGGCATATTTTTACATAATGTTTTATATTCACTGGATAAACTAGTAAAAGTAGTGAAAAATGTTAAGCAACATCCGATTATAATTGTGATAACAAAATTTATTTAATTGTTATTTAATTCTACAGAATTCCAATTCAGTAGCTTGATATCTTACAGATATTTAATTGGGGCAGTTGTGAATTCTAATGAACGCACGTCAGACATTTTGTTTGGTCCTAATTTGTTCTAGAAAAGGGTAGAATTGTTTTAGAAATTCCAAACAATAATATTATGAATTCTAACTTGGCAAGTGGTGTTAGATTTTTAACTTGGTGTGAAATTACTGAGCATGCATGGGCCTAAGGTTTCGTGTTTAAGAATTTAATTAAGAGCCTATGGGCACTGTTTTATTGTTATTTTCCTCAAAGGGTTCAGGTAGTTTCTACTAGTTTGGTTATTTAAAAAGTCTAATTAAGACTGCTTGTTGCGCTTTATTAATAATGCTGGGCTTAAAATAATTAGAATTATTTAGGAAATGCATACGTCTTTATTGACATTAAAACTTGTAATAAACATTTAAGCGAAAGACGATTGTCGCCGCTACTGTTCATAAATATATAATTAATTAGACCGTTACAAAACATTCACATTCTTAAAAACCCGTTCAAGTAGTACAGTGCAATTTACATATTTAAAAACCAAGGTGCAACTCATCAACGTAATTTATTAATTCTGTGCGTAATGTAGCATAAAAGCTTAGAGCTTGAAGCGTAACCACAGCATTGTAGATGAGAAAATTTTAGTATATACGTCAGAGGATGTCTTATCTGTGTTTAATAACGGAACCATCATTTATTCTTTTTGACTGAAAAATCATAATCGGTGATTTATAAACAAATTTTTTTATAAAAATTATGCATATGTACTTAGTTTTTACTTTTGTTATGCATACATTTTCTTTCGAAATTTAAAGCTGTAAATACACAAGTATCTTTGATGTTTGTTATGATATTAAAATGTAGTTTTTCCCGTCGGTGTTCGTTTTTTTCTTAATATTAATAATCTAATATGGAATATTTAAATAAATACCAAGTTATAATAATTTAAATGCCAAGGAGCAGTAAAGACACCTAAAATTCCAAAAACGAGGCTCAATTTTGTCTAATTAATTTTTGAATAAATAATATATAATGTTAGCACGATTTTTTCATTGGATTTCTAACAGTTTTCAAAGAAAAATCAACAAGGATCATGCAGGTAGCTATTTATAAAACTATGTTATTTACACGTATCGGGGAAAAATAAATATTATTAGTGAAATCCAAAAAGCGTGATATACGCGCCTAAAGAAAATTATATTGTCAGAATACGCGGTTCGCTTGCTTTTTGGCGGAGACTTCGAGATGCGAAGGTACTTAAACATTGAAAGAAGATTTGTATCTGTATCCTTTGAGTTCAGAGGCAAATATACCAACCGTTGAGCAACTAGGACCGGCACGAATGTGTGGTTTATCTACTTAATACACTCGGTTTGACGTTGCTTACTAATCCTATTCAATGCTGCGGTAATTTATATTTATTATACTCTTGGGGACAGAAGAAATTGAGAAGTTTCAACTTACGCGACGATGTTAATCCCAATTAGAGTGCTAGGTAAAACAATAGTAAATGTTGATATATTCTTGGGACGGCTGGACGGCTACGTTCGGTTGAAGAGCTTCAACATAAACGAAACCGGTTTCTAACTACCACCTAGTGTTCAAAGCATAGAGTTTAGTTTTGTTCTAAAATTCGTTTAACAAATTTTATTTATGTTTGCTTCAATACTAGATATATTGGGCATTTAGAAAATGGAAAAATAATAGATAGATGGAATATCTACCAAATAAAAGTATTTTGAGATCTGCATTGAATAATAGCCGAAGTTAACGATTTGGACCGGGTATTTAGTGTAACAAGGTGACAAAAATGACTTTGCCAGTTTATAAATGATGTTGAAATAAGTAATTATACGGAAATTCGTGAGCTGGGGAGTACTTAAATAAGAGGATTGTTTCTCCGCGTAAAGCGAACAAACTACATCTACCTTATAACAGATAAATTTCCACCCTTCTGTGTGCGCCATTGATGAAATCGGTGTCATTCCATTAATTTTCGTGCAGCTAGTTCCACTGAAGGATACCATTCAAACGGGGAAAAAAACTTTCATAACGTAAGCGTGCTCCTGTTTGAGTTTGGGTTTTATTAATGCCCTCGAGGTCGCATTAAAATCCTTTTTTATTATGCCATGCTGGCATTTTCAAAATTGTCAACGACCTTTTGCTATTTTGATTATTGAAATTCCAACCTATGGAATCATCTTAATCTGGAGATTTGCTTGGAATTATTTAATAAAGTAAACCCGGTTTCTTAATTTATAATTTTATCAGAAAACATTTTCTAATGTCTAAATGAAGTTTTGATGTTCCAGTTGGATGTAATTTAAAGTTCAAGTACTGCACAATTGTTTTGTTGAATTTCGTGAAATGAGCGACGAGTTTTACACATCTTGTATGTAGACCTAATACGTAAAAAACATTCGAATTGATTTAAACAGACGTCCTACGGAAGCTAGTAAGGCAGCAAGTACGTCACTAGTGATTAGTTACTAGAAATACTTCCCGCACCTGTAGGAATTATAACTTTTACTTTCAAAACTTCTGTGAGGCGCATTAATTTATGTGAAGCCAAAGGTGTAAAAATAAAACTTAATTAGATCACGGTAGTGAACATCAAATTTAGCCGAACGAATTGTAGTAACCTGATTACATCATTTATTCAACGCAAGGAACTCATTTGATTTGATTAACGTGCTATAAAATCGTGGTTGTTGATCCATTTCCTGTTATATGGAATTTTCCATGAGTAAGCATATGTTTTTCACTTCCCCGTTTTTACACAGATTCCAAGTTTCAAGTAATATATCTAGACTATCTTCCCAAAAATTTTGACTCAAAACTTCGATTTAATTAACACAAGAGTACGTTTCATCATCCGACCTTAAAACAAAAACAAAATATAAACTAATAACGTTATTCAGGTTGCGTAAATTTTACCTGATTTTGATATTAAATTTTTGTATTAAAATCTTAAATTTTCTAAGGTAAAACAATAAAACTAATTTCTCATACGCCTAAGCAGAATTAATTTTTTTAAACACATTTTGTGTGCAAGTGAACAAGTTTTTAATTAAAAACCCAATTCTTCTACATCTATGCTTGAGGTAATTTAGTTTGCTTTTAATTAATTAGTTAAGAATTGTTTTATTGTTTAGTTTTGGTACTATTTGTTTTTGTTTAATGTTATGAAAACTAAAGACAAGGATTCCTTTTCTTATATTGCGATTTTGGCAGTAGTGGAAGCAATTTTAAATCAACCTATTGTGCGTTTACTAGCATTGTTTAATTAAATTCTAAGTATTATAAGTTTTATTTTATTGCGTGCATACTTATATACAGAGTGGTTGGAAATATTATCACACTAAAAGTAAATATACATCCAGTATTTTTGTTATTGGCTTGCAAAGAGAATTCGGCAAGCTCTGATAACCGATTGTGATAACATTTTATGGGTGTGAAGTACTCACACAAATATTTACTATTCAGCTATTGTTGTCAAGTTATCTGTGTAGCGTCTGTGTTGAGATGCTTGATTAAGATCCTTAGGGATTTCGGTTCGATCTTTGAAGGCGAATTTTTTTTATTAATTTCATTAAAATGTTACATCTTCAGATTGTTGTATCTATTTTTAACCGTGTTCAATTATTTGATATAAAATCTATTATTTCTTTATATTAACGAATCAAAGAATTTAAATGCTTCTTTATTATTAATTAAACTAAAATGTCCCATGAAAGCATTGATAATATATATTACAATAACTGTTTTAAGAATATCGTATAAATCGTTATACTCCCAAAGGTCTCTTAGTAATATATTCGATTAGGCCTGAATCCAATGATGTTGTCGGCTCCCCTGATCCCCACAGGTTAGTGTAACAATAGGGGACACATTTATAGAATTTATAAAAATTTGGTACTTGATCCTCGGTAAGGTAGGCGATTAGCACGCTGGAGTATCAATATAGAATCCCGGGTTCAAACCCTGGTCGAGAAACATTTTTCTATATTTGTGCCTTTTCCAATTTCGAATTTTTCATTAAGTAGTTTTGAGCCATGTATTTCGTTATTTGATTTATACATAACCTCTTCCAAATTAATAACATTTTAGAGTTGTAGAATTAATTTATCTTGCGCTGAATATTGTCAGGGCGTATTTATTTACTTCTTTTCAACGTATATATAAGTAAGGTTGATGTTTATTTTTATTCATCAAAATAAAAATGGTGACTGGTTTTATTTTTTTAGTCGGCGAAGAGTGTTTTCCGTTGTTTTAAAATAAATAAATGGAATAAAAGTGTCGGATTTGTTTCTGACGTGTTACTAAAGAAAGTTTAAAAACTAATTTGTTGGCAGTTTAAAATAAATAATTTACGGAATAGTCTGAATAATTGTTTGTTTTAAGTTGAGTTCTGTCGCGCAGTGTTATAACTATAAGGAAACGATCTTGAAGTTATAAACCCAAGTCTGTAGGATTCGAGACAGCGATAGTGGAACGCATGATTACTTCTAGCCTTCCTCGTTCTGAGGGAACTTCCTTAAGATCTATTTATAAAGATGTCAAGCTGATATATGAATTTTGACTAAGTAACGATTCCTTTTATTATTTTTGAACACGATAGCCATGCAAGACCGATTTCGTTATGTAATATTTTTCAGTCGATGGATGAATTATGGTCTACTTAACCAGCACTTGCGAGCGTAGAGATAATTAACTATACATTTTTAAGTATCTATTTTACGAACATCCTATGCTGTTATCCCAAGATAGTAAATTGCGTGCTTAGCGGACTCCGCAGTAATTATTTAAATAAATAAAATATTATATTGTGTTTACCTATTTGTGCTAACGTCACTTTATTCAATATTATATGTAAATAGTTTAGATCCAATAGAATTAAGTGGATTTGGAAATAAGGTATGATCTATCAATGTTAGTTGCCTTTTGTACCAAAGATTTGTGCGTACAACATATATAATAGACTAACTAAATTAATACACGACTTTTACTTATTAGTGAATCTTTCGTTTTCCATTGTCAATTGATGCATTTTTACTATTAAACATATTTGAAAGCTAAATTTAGGTAACCGAAGTTATTTTGCAAAGGTGTTTGTAGGTCCATGTTTCGGTTCGAGTTCTACAGAGCATAATTATGGGCCTTTGTTGTAACCGTTATCCGATAACCCTATTTACTGCATATCATGGTTACGAGAACATAGTTCAGTTATTACATCGCGATTATGCTAAGCTGGCTGCGTTGAAGTGAGCAGATTTACTCCATTTCGATAGTATTTCAGTATTACCGCCCGCTTATATCTTAATATTGTAGAAAATTACGCAACATACACGATACTAACAGTTGAACAGTGTTTAGTAAATTGATTTCATAATTAAGAATGAATGCCAGTCTAGTCGAAACAACATAGCACAGGGTTGGGTGTAATGTATAACCCGATTATATTTACGTAAAGGGTTGTTCGTGGCGCAAATGCAGAAGAGTGTTATGGGGTAATTCGGCAAAGGTTGTTGTCAGTTAAAATGGTGCCGTGGTTAGTTTGCGGTGAAGACTTATTTTAAAATAACGAATCCCTTATTGTCGTGTAAAGAATCTTTGCCCAATATTTCGAATTGGGACGTTACTATAGTGTGCTCGACTACAGGATAATCGCAAGAAAAATAAATCGGCTCAGTTATGCCGTTTCAGGTCACAATCGAAAAGATATGAGCCGTTCAAGAACACAACGAACGCCGCAATGGTTGTAGGGAGTCTGAGATGTTCTAACAGTCCACTTCTATAGTTCCGATAGGGTGGAGATTGATAGTAGAAGCATACATTACAAAGCATTGACTTCATTAGGTTACACATGATTTTTAAAGAATGGTTGTACCGTCAATTTTAACAAATTCCTTTATAATACTTCTTGGTTAAATGTTTTTTAAAAATTCTAACCTAAAAATGAATTTTTAGTGTTTATGTATTTTATAATTAAATTTTTTGCAATTTGAGTTTAATAGATATGACTAAAGATACAAAACATGTTCCTAAAACTACCTACGTTTTATTTTAAAATTTTAAGAGAAATTCTCCTAGTTTAAGGTTAATAATAAAAACCAGGTGCGTGTTTTTTACTAACACATACAATAATCGTATGTATTATTTATATTTCGCACGAACGATATTTGTACACAACGAGCGACGTTTTATATTCTTTAAGTATGCACATGCATTCAAGCATTTTGACCTTATTCTTGCCTATTTGGACCACACTTGAGCACAGTTAGCTTGAATGGTTTCCCAGTTTTCTATTTAGCAAGAGATGCATATATCTCTCTCAACGTTGTATCTATTCGCATCTAGTCAATAGTTTGAAATTTATCCAACTTCAGGCCGGATACATTATACATGTAACTGCCGTCATACTTGTTATGAGCATTATAAATACCAAGAAAATAAGAATAAGTAATAGCTATGGCATGCGATAATTGATAAAAATGAAAGCTAACCTCAAAATACACGAAAAGCGCCCTAACGGATACAACTGCTTCACACGTACTCTGTTTAAAAATTAATTATTAGCATTAAAACGACTGAAAAAATAAAAACCAGCTTTCAACATGGAGCCAAGAGCATTAAAATATATAAAGAACGTTTTGCTTAGACGAGATTTACGGCTTTGTTAACGATTGAGGTTAACAATTATTTTTATAGAAAACATACAAGTTAATGGTCATTAATTTTTAACATCTTTGGTGCACTTGGTCATCGGTGTGTAAGATTCATACTGATTTTCAAGGCACTGTGGGACAAGAAAGGTGTGTCTTTCATATTGAAAAATACGGTACGAATATTTACGAGAAACAAAAAATAAAAGCGGTGATCATCCTTAAAATCCTTTTTGTTCATTTAGGTCATAACCACAGTCTAAAGAATAATGCAGTAACAACACTATCGATCGCACTTTTGGTATTTATATTTTAAACTCAGCTGGTCTTCGTACTGTATCTAAATCGATTGTTGCGGGGTTACATTTGTATACCGGGTGGTGACTCATAAAGGTGAATATAAGGAATTCAATGTTATTTTTTACTTATATTTATATCATCTCCCCAGTTGATTTTCAATAAATATGAAAGATAGGTGTCCTAATAATAATGAAATGTTCGTATTTAACAGTAATTCATGTAAAAATTAAAAAAAATGTGTAACTAAATAGGATTCGAACATGGGACCGCTTGGTTGCAAGGACAACAATTGAACAATTAGACTATCGGATATCTAATCAATTTTTAATTTACATACTTTATGTTTCCCGGAAAAGGTATTGGTAGAACCTCAACTCGCTAACCATGTAATTTTTAATTTCTTTTACCTATATATAATATAGTATAAAGTATTGCTTTCGTCCAAAATTTTCGATGTCGAAATTTTAGTGGAAATACACGTTCCCGGGTCTCCTGAGTTTAAAAATTATGTTTTTAAAAATTGGCTTGTCTGTGTGTGAACAGAATATGTCGAAAACAAAAAGTCGCAGATACACAAAATTTTATATTTGAGTTTGTACCCATCGTCGCAGGCGACTGCGACAATATCACTAAAATCTAATAACCGGAAGTGGCACTTTACTCATCATTTTTTGGTTTTTGGCGATTTTTTCTAAATCGGCTCTAACCATTTTTTTAAAATTTATTGCATTTTTTAGACATTTAATGCTCTTTCATATAATTAAGACAGTTTCTCAGAAAAATTTCCGTAAAACGGGTAACCGGAAGTACTCTTACCAACTATGAATAAAATAACTATAAAACTGAAAGTCCTCAATAAATGAAAATTTATATTTGAAATCCTAACTATCTTTGTATGCTAAATCAAGAATTTGGTTAAAATCGAATAACCGGAAGTACAATTTTAATTCTGTTATTTTTAGATATTTTCCGAATTTTTAGTTTTCCGCAATTTTCTCGAAATCGGCTGTAATGATTTTTAAAAACTTATGGAATTTCTTGGATATTTAATGACCTCTCAAACAATTTAGGCTGTTTCTCAGAAACTTTTTTTGTAAATTCAGTAACCGGAAGTACCTTCACCGTTAACTCAAACTAAAATAACTATGAAACTAAAAGTCCTAGCTGAATGAAAATTTATATTTGTGTCCATAACTACATTGGTATTCCAAATCAAGAATTTTGTTAAAATCGAATAACCGAAAGTTCCTCTTTATTTTTGCCATTTTTAGATATTTTCCCAATTTTCGTTTTTCGCGATTGTCTTGAAATCGGTTAACGATTTTTTTAAAATTTAGTAAATTTCTTGGTTACTTCATTCCATTTTACATGAATCAAGCTGTATCTCTAATAAATTTTCGAAAGTCGAGTAACCGGAAGTACTTATTGTATTAATTGCGAACAACATATGTCAAAAACTAAATATGATATATGAATGAAATTGTATATTTAAGTTTTTTATCTTCTGCACGAGATGTCAAGAATTTAGGTAAAATCGAATGACCGGAAGTACCACTTTGTTCTTGCGATTTTTAAGTTTTTTTGCAATTTTCTCGAAAACAGCTATAACACTTTTTTTTAAATGCGCTAGGGTTATTATGTATATAATGCGCCTTTACGTGAACTTACAGTTTTTCTGAAAAAATGCGTTGAAGCAAGTTATCAGAGAAAATTTCCGGAGTTAAGCAGGCTTTCGCCGTCCAGTAACTTGGATGGGTGACCGTTGCAATGATCGTTTCCAAAATAAACGTAAACAACGATTTGTGAACACTATTGGCGTAGCTATGTACGTAAGAGAAAGTCGTGCATTGTCTCACACCAGATTTTTTTTAACTTATAGTTATATTATCGCCCCAGTTGATTTTCAATAAATATGAAAGCTAGGTGTCTTAATAGTAATAAAATATTCGCATTTAAAATAAATTAATTTAAAAATTAAAAAAATGCTTAACTAAATATGATTCGAACATCGGATTGCTTGATTATAAGGAAAACAATCTAATAATTAGACTATCGGGTACATCAACAAATTTCCTTGTTAAAATTCGCTATTTGACGTACACTATTTTTTATTACTTTCTCTTACCTATATGAAATATAGAATAGAGAAGGTATTGTTTTCGTCCAAAATTTTCGATGTCAAAATTTTAGTGGAAATACACGTTTTGG
>JAHWXV010281094.1:0-10287 GCA_024586415.1 Phrixothrix hirtus | reverse complement strand
CGCGGTTATAAAATAAAATTATTATACTCCTGTTTATTATATATAGAATAGCTAATAAGTATGTCAGCGTGATCGCCGGCCTCGAATAATGTAGTGATTAGGATATTTGCCGTAATTAAATCAAGCAGTGAATTACGTTTTTGAGGGGATAATAAGTGTACGATTAGTACTGTTACCACTAGGAGGTGGGAAAATTTTCGCGCGGTTAGATACGACACAAGAGTATCAACAACTCACAGTTGATAAACAGTCGAGTAAGTTACAAACTATAGTAACACACAAAGGATTATTTAAGGTGAATAGACTCCAATTCGTGGTCAACACAGCTCCGCAAATTTTCCAAAGGCTTATCGATATTCGTTTATCGGACGTTGTGGGCGTGTTTCCATATTTTGACATTTTAATTAGTACGGAAAATAAGGAAAAATTAGCTACAAAATTACGCGTAGTACTAAGTGATTTCGCGGCAGATAGACTGCGTTTAAGAAAAGGCAAATTTATATTTGAGACTAGAGTTATTGAATTTCTGGGTTATAAGATTGACGACGGAGGGGTGAGACTGATGGAAGCCAAGTTTCAAGCAATCAAAAAGTCAGGTAAATCCACTTGTAAAAAGGAACTCCAAGCTTTTTGGGTATTTTAAATTTTTGCCATTCTTTTTCTGCTAACAAAGCTAATTTGGCTGAGCCTCCCCATATATTACTAGATTCAGAAGTTCCGTAGAGATGAGTCCGAGAAGATGATAAGGCGTTTAATGCCTTGAAGAATGCTTTGGCGTCAGACAGTTTATTGGTTCCCTATAAACGCGGGAAGAAGGTAATCTTCTCCATACGGTGTCGGAAGTGTTCCCAGACATGAAGCGGAAGATGAAGCACAATTACCAATTACGTTCCATTCATAAGTATTAACAGCTACCCAGAGAAGATACTCACAGCTAGACAAGGAAGCTCTAGCGATAATCTGTGGTATCAAAAAATTTCACAATTATCTGTATGGCACCGAATTCGAAATCTAAGCAGGCCATAAACCTCTTTTATTTTGGGGGAAGATAAACCACCGAGACTATTACGCTGATCAACAGGTAAACAGCAAGCACATACCGATGGTACATTGATTAGATTACCCCAACCGGATACAGAAAACTCAATGGTGGAGGAAGATTCGATAGGAAATGTTCTCATGCTCGAAGCATTGTCAGAAATTTCCAATGCTTTCACGTGTCCTAAACTGGTCATGTGAGGGATGGCCCTCCGAAATTCCTGTCGCAGAATTTCTTCCATTCGGGAATAGACGTAATAAACTATCAATGTATCGCGACTATATGTTGTTGGGAGATCAGGTAGTGATTCCTACAATTATCCAGAAACAAACGTTGGAAATGTTATAGTCGATGGATACGGGAATTGTGCGTATGAAAGCCCTTACCAGAAGTTACTTATAGTGGCCGGGCTTGGATGTTGACATCGAACAGATGGTTAAGCAGTGCGATAAATGTCAAGAAAGTGCACTAACCCGCCGTGAGCGTTAGTACATCCGTGGAAATATCCATGCGAACTAGGTTTCGTTTACACATAGATTTCGCAGGCCCATATATAAGGGATAATTGTTCCTAACTGTTATCGACTCGTTCTCGAAGTAGATAGAAGTTTGAATAGTTAAATTGACTTCGGCTTCGGCATCCATAACAGTGTTACATGAACTGTTCAACATTCAGGGTTTACCAAGTGTGGTCGTGAATAATAACTGTACAGCATTTACGTCGTGCGAATTTAAGAACTTTATGATGAAAAACGGTATTCGACATACAACGGTAGCTCCGTATAATCCGTCATCCAACGGCCAAGCTGAACGCATTATACGGTTATGACGAATTTCTGATTTTTGAAAACAAATTTCTGATTGTTTTATAGTTTAAGTTAAAATTCGTTTTATTATGATAAAACTCAACAAACCGTCATTAATATCATTATTTATGTGAAAATGTTTAATTTTCGATTTATTTATAAAATATTTTATTTCAAAACACTATATATATATATATATATATATATAT
This sequence comes from Phrixothrix hirtus, assembly GCA_024586415.1. Classification (NCBI taxonomy): domain Eukaryota; kingdom Metazoa; phylum Arthropoda; class Insecta; order Coleoptera; family Phengodidae; genus Phrixothrix; species Phrixothrix hirtus. The sequence goes on along the minus strand of JAHWXV010281094.1, from coordinate 8,234 downwards.
ATATATATAACTACGCCGATTTATGCTGTTTTGTTTGTATATAAATTTATTTTTAATGATAATCGAAAACATTTAACTATTGCTAATTGCTAAAATTTAGATAATTACATTTTAGTTTTGAAAATATTGTTTATCTGACAGTCGAATTCAAATAGTTCAAGTATACGACCTTAAATGTAAAAAAAAATAACAACGTGATATCATTAAGCCGCTATGTAAAATTTTTAATACCTAAAAACGTAAATAATTAATTAACGGGAGGATATCTGCTTAGTATTGAATTAGAAATCGTTTCACTGTCATTTTTGACATGTATTGTATAATTTTTATTTATTTTCGTAAATCAATTTTAAGCTGTAAATCGTCTTATTTACTTTACCTAAAAAATAATTAATTAATTGCTTAAAATGTTAAATTAAGGGAACCGTTACGACATTCTGTACTGTATTTTATAATTATCTTTGTCATAAATACTTAATTTATCATATTTTACAGCAAAAATGCATTTAAAAGCGAGTTTAGTTTGAACTGATAAGTACCTGATTTCGTATATAAAGTGGAACGCCGTCGAGTGTGGAACACCAGACTAATCTCGTACGTTAGTCATAAACATTCAACTTTATTCTGCTTATAATATGTCATATTAATTTTATACGTTAAATGGAAACGCTTGTTTTTGCGCTGATTATAATAATAAATGGCGCCTACGGCGCGGTTCTTTATTAGCGCCAAATTGGGCGCTTGCAATTTTAACTTCTGCGCTGATTAGAGTAATAATTACGTTCATTAAATACCACGTTTTCAAAATGCATTTTGAAAGCATCCGAAATGTTTAGAGGAGTGTTTGTTTACGAATTTTTAATTTAAAATTAGGGAATTATGCATAAATATTTGATTTGAAACTCGAACAATTACATACTACTTAAATTCCAATTTACCTTGCTTGGTATTACACCCCGCACCCCTTGATCAACAAATTTGTTCAGCGCAAGAAACCTTACGTGAACTTAACGCATTTTCAAATTAAACACAGCAGTAGTTTTCAATATTCCACACACGAAATAAACAAACTAAAACTGATTTGATTAGATAAACTTGATCCGTTCTGTACATTATACACAAACGCTCATCAGCCATTTTGAAATATTAGAGAAAAATCACGATCAATATGACAAATCAAACAATTGCCTCGAATTTAAAACACGTTCTCTAGCGTAGAGTAGAACGAAGCTCGTTTAATCAGACCTCTGTGTACATAAAGCTGAATATTATTTGTAGAACTGTAAATATTAATTAGGTTTGAAACTAGGATAAGTGAATTACTAAAAATGACTGCTTTAAAATCCAAAGTTTAATAAATGAATATTAATGCTTTTATATCTTTTCGTTGAACTAACTAACCTCGCACTGGCGTTACCCGAGGGATTGCGTAATTCATATGAGCCGTAAAGTATCGTTACACAGTTTATCAAAACAGCCTGTCAAAACTAATATGCGGTGTTTGGCAGTTAAAACTCGTAAGTTCGTGTTCAGTCAGCATATTACGCCATCTACAGTTACAGGTAGTAGTCCAGCGGAACTGTACATGAAACGTAAACTCCGAACAACCTGCATCCAAATTTTGTGAACGAGATGACAACCAAACATGAAGAGTCAGTTATTCGTAACGTAAGTCCACCGAGGCAGCTTAATCCTAATAATCCTGTGTTCACAAAAAATTATTCTTCTGATCCATCTTGGATTCCGGTAAGAATAATTCAACCATCGGGACCGGTTTCGTATAGAGCGATGACCGAAAATAAAGAAATGGTAAGAAGGCATGTTGATCAGGTTAGACCGAAGGTTTCAACGACGGCTATTGAAGTCGTTCTTGCAGAATCTCATGAAAATGAACCCGCGTTAATCTCTTCGCCAAGAAAACCAAGAGTATTCTCAAACGCGTACTCCCAAGGCTACACGGCCAAGAGTTCGGCCCAGGCATTTACAGGGTTAGGACCTTTTAGTCTGAAGATCACGGAGAGAGGGGTGTCATGTACTGTATATGTTATTATGCCCATCTATTTATACACCAAAATAGACAGTTGGTATAATCGAAGTAACTAAATCAGTCAATGATAGTTGATATAGTAATAGATTGTAATTGTAACATGGTAATGCATTATTTATTAACTCCAATTAACTGTTTAATTCATATTATCAATTATAATGTATCTGTATACATAATTACTATTGTGGTTCAGTGCAATAATTATTTTGAAGTAACCGAATATATAACAAATGGAAAATTAAAGCATGATTAATTTGCCAAGGCGCATATAAAACCTTGAGCCCAAGCTAGAATGGTCGAACTGTAATTCAACATCAGCAAATAATTACAAAAAGAAATATAATAAATGAACAATAATTTATTATGAAAGTTTATAAACTAAATTGCTAAACATTGTTGTCTAAAAGTGTACTACAGTTATTCAAAACCTGTCTAATTTTTCTAATATTAATTAAAATACTAGTATAAATGCCTTACTATACTATTTATTTCCTTTTTAAGTGAGTATTAATAATAAGAACCATAGCTTAAATTTTAAATCTTTATTTAAAATTCTATTCCATAAAATACTTTAAACTAGTTATTAAAAGTACAAAACGTAAAAATTTATTCAAGATGGCATGGTTACTTTAAAGTTTATACCAACGTTCCACTAACAGAAGCCTCATGTCGTTTACTAAATAGCTTCGGTCTTCTTTGTCAAATATCATACCCCTTGGACTCAATTTCAAAGGGATGAAATTAAGTAAACTTTATTTATGAAAAATTAATCTGAGATAGGCCTATGTTTAAATAATTAATAGCATCACCCTGCGTTTAAAGTTTCTCAATTATGTAGCTGAGTACTTTGTATGGCATGAATATTAAATAAGCTTGACGGCACTCCTTTATTGAATCCATATTCCCTACTTGTTTTAGAAATGCACAGTGAGGCAACAAAACAAGACGAATTACATCTATTTAAAGTGTGGTAAGGAAATGTCCAAATCAGTGCAGTACTGACAAGAACAGATTTTCAGTTCAATTAAACTTCTAATTAAATATTGCAACAAGTTGCAAGTAGTTATCATGTGTGAAACAAATAATCATCTTCGGTATGTTAATTGATCATTAAAACTTGCAGAATAATACAATTTAGCTTATATTACATTATAAAGTTACCAAACAATAGATAATTGTAATTTAATAGGAGTTTATTAATAAGTTCGTGAAACTAATACTCATCTTAATTAATTATATTATTTATTTAATATCAAGAAGAGTTGTCTATTAAGTTAAGTAAATCAGCTTGTTGAATTAACCAAAATAGATCTCTTGAAAGTAGAAATTTAATTAGTTATTTTAAAATAAATGTACAGCTTATGAAGTAATATTCCTAATCGCTCAATCAAAGCCGGTTTAATATAATTTTTTTTAAATATTATACTTAGAACTGCTTTTATTTCAGATGTTTTTGGATTAACCGTACTGCAATTTTAATTATGTTTTCACACACTAACTTAATCCACCTAGCAACGGGATAATATTGGAATTATTTTAAATTTATCAAATAAACTGAGTTTGGAGGTTATAAAGCAACCAAATTGTATTGATGTAGTGTAACTTTGAAGTTACATTTGATGTAATTAGTCTAAACTATTCGACTTCTAAATGGGCCATTGTGAAAGATGTATAGATTTTCTCAATGAAATATAAGCTTTTTAATGGTGATATGATGTCAGAGAAACGTTATCCTTAACCGCAAAACGTGTAAACATAACCCTGCAACTGAGAAAGATTATTTATTATCAGTTGTATTTAAGGTAAATAATACATCGTATTTCTAATCTTTATCCATGGAACATAATTAATAACTTCCACCAAACTCGTAAACAAATTACTGGGAATAACATAATCATATGTAGGTTGTCAAACTTCAGAAATCCGTACGACATGTGATTAAATTTTAATTTAAAAAAATTAGATGTAAAATTAAATCGATTCCTCATAAATAATAGTTGCACTTTTCGGCTCAGTTATGTCCCTGTCGCTGGTTTGTCTTACATTTGACAAGCTAAACAAATAATCTTTCTGACTTAATAGGATGTACAAAGCCCAATCAAATTTAAGCGGGTATTTTGTTATCAAATCTAGTATGAGAGTGGAAAAGCCCGGATGCCATTCCACGAATTCCATCTGGGTCTCGACACTCTCCTACAGCACCCACTGCAGCTGCTATCGCGTTCAGTCGATACGAGATCAATGAGTGAGTAACGCGTGCCTAGTTCCGTTGCACAACAAATTATTATAAACTTTTTAATGAAAAAAAGAGTGGGACCTTTAGAAATTTTAACTCGTTTGCGGGCACAATTCAAAGCTGAAACTCGGTCCAAAACTATCATGTACGAATGTCACAAATATTTCTCTGAAGGGCGAGAAATAGTGGAAAATCAGAGTCACGGTCGGCATTCTCGAACAGCTATCACAAAAGAGAACATCCGTGCAGTAAGGGAGATTGTGAAGTAAGGCGGTCGTCTCGCCATTGACGATATTATTTCTCAGTGGATCTAAGTTACAGCAGTTCACATTCAATCATTTGTGAGGAACTTGGCTTCTCATAGAGCTGAGAGGGCGATCAGAAAAAGTCCTGTTTGTAGAGCTACCGAAAGTTTTTAGGTGGTTTATCTGGCGAAGGTGGAGGCTTTCTCAGTCGTCTAGTCACCTGACGCAACATGGGTTCATCTCTATACGCTTGAATCGAAGCAGGCAAGCAAAGGGTTTCGTTTAAGAAATAACACTGCGCCAATAAAATCCAAATTGCAATTGTCTGCAGGGAAAGTCCTTGGCGCTGTGTTTTGGGACTCCAAAGGCATTCCTTTGATTGACTTCCTCCCCGATTACTGGACTACGAACTCTGATTATTATTACCAATTTATGGACAAAATAAACGTTTCATATTGATGCAAACGACCTCACAGGTCATAATTCAGACCAAATTGGAGTAAATTCACTGGTAGCAGCTAGAACATCCACCAAACAGTCAAGAATTGTCACCGTGTGACTACTATGTACTTGGAATGTTGACAAAACTTCTAAGGGGTCAAATCTCCAATAGCAACGAAGAGATTAAACTTTTCTACGCAATTGATTAGGCACTCAATCTTTAACTTTTTCTAATGATAGGATCAGGAAATTTACAAAACGCTGAGAAAAACGTATTTCAGTGCAAGAAAAGTAATAAAATAGTTTTTAGATTCTATCGTTATCAAAAAAAATTAATAAAAAAAATTCCGTTTACATTTGACTGACCTAGTGAGAAAAATGTATGATTTTTCGGGCGCTGTAATTTATGTACTATTTATATACTATTTTTTTAACGAAGGAGACAATAAAACTTTAAAAGTATATTTTATTCTGCTGCGACTTATAAGACTCGCTAAAGATCAAAAGTGCAAATCTATAAACATCTATCACTTTTAGGTTAATTTAGTATATTCTTGTTATTCATAATCAAAGCCCCCTAAAGAGTTTTGTTGGATATTATATCATTTGTTTGTTTGGCTTGTGGTTAAATCTTTGGGATGCGGAAATTTCCTTGACTCCCTTAGACTAGAAATGTTATATAATCATTTCACGATGCCTATTAAGATTTTTCTTAATCTGAAGGAGTTCCACTGCCAGAAGGGATTTTTATCGTTCCACACATCACATTGATACGGGATCTACAATTTTGTTTTCTTATTCGAGAAGAAGGCATGTTTCTTAAATTTTTCTGATCTAAAAATTTACAGACTTCGATTGGGTTTGAACTGGCGTCCCTTGGGTGTATCGACAAATATGTAGACCAGTACACTAATCGGGGCCGGCAGCTATTATATCACTAATGAATAAAACATCACTTCTATCATAATTTTTGTGTCGTAGAAAAAGTGTTTTACTCCTAGTTGCGAAAAAATCAGTTTTATAATAAGAACTTTTTTCGTGATGTCTGAAGTTAGCTATTGTTTGTGTTTGTGCGCGTACGCGAGCGTTGCGCGTGCTTTCCTACGTTCGTGCCTGCATGCTTGCGTGAGTGCAGGCGTGTGTACGTGTGTACGTATGTACGTGTGTGGTCAATGTATCTCAAAAACTAAGCATAATAGAAAATTGAAACTTTATATTTGAATGCATTACCTTCCTAACATGTCCTAATAAAAACCTTTGTTAAAATCGGATGACCGGAAGTACCACTTTATTCTTTAGATTTTTAAGTTTTTTGCGATTTCCTCAAAAACTTCTGCAGCGATTTTTTTGAACTTGTGAGATTTCGTACGCCTATAATGCTGTTATAAGCGGACTAATCGACTTCTATGACAAAATTAGTTGAAGTTAAGCAGTTCTTCGTGTGGCAATTTAATTGTATGTGTGACCGTTGCCAATTAATATTTTAATCATTTGCATGCTTTATTTACATATCTAGTTACGTTGTTTGACTTAAATTTATAAATTATTTTTGCTCTGAGTTAGATTAATGTATATTTAATGATAAACGACTTATTACAAATATATAGGAAATTATAAATGGAAAAATTATTTATGTTTTTAAATTAATTTTAAAGGTTTTAGTGTAGGTATGTAGAAAAGTACTAACGTCAATAACTTCAAATTAATTTTAAAGTGGGTAAGTGAATGTCGTATGTTGTTTCACACCAGATTTTTTAAACTGTACTCGTTCAAAATTCAATTTGTTCCTGCTTTAAAATTAAATATTTAGTTAGAATTATATTTGCGTAATATACAAGGAACTTTCCAAATATAAAGGACTAGTTCTTATGTCCCTCGCAAATAAATGGTTTTTATCCAATTTGTTAAATTTAAATCACACGAAAACAACAGATATGATTTTCTCCCTAAAACCTGAAGATGTTCCCTATCCAAATGTCTTATTCACAAAGTACTTAGGAATAGTCATAAATCATAAGCTATACTGCTCCAAGAAATTAATGCACTACTACGGAATCCTTTATAAAACTATAGTATATGACTAGCTACAGAAGTATATTCGATTCTTATATAACTAATAACCCTAGTAGTAAACTTTGTTTAATCTCATAATAAACCTCTTCCAGGGTGTTGACTCGGTTTGTATAGTCTTTCAGACGTCTTCCAAGCATGTTCCAGACGTGTTCTATTGAATTGAGGTCTGGACTTATTACTGGTCAATCCATGGAGTCGATTTCGACCTCTTTTGAATAATTTTGAACTATGCGAGCAGTGTGGGGTCATGCATTATTATGCATTGATATAAAATTTGATCCGATATAAGGCGCGAATGACACAACATGGTTATGGAGGATGTCAGTTGTTTAAGTACACAGCATTAATATTTCCATTGTTTAACACTACTAAGTCCGTGCGAGCTGTCAAAGAAATGCCTTCCCATGCCATTGCAAAACCTTCGCCAAATGATGTGGTATTCAAAATTTTGCATTGATCATATCGTTTATTTGGTCATCTGTACACATGAAAACGTCTATCACAGGTATAAAGACAAAATCTGAATTCGTATATAAAGAGAACTTGTCGCCAGTCGTCCTGCAACCAATTCACATGAGCCCTATAAAAATTCAAGCGAACTATCCGATGTTCTACGGACAATACTAGACCTCGTACAGGCACACTACATGCCAAATTAGCTTCTCTTAGACGTTTGTGAACTATTTCTATACTAATGCTAATGCTAATTCAAGTACCTTGAACTTCCTTTAGTTGAGATTTGACCATGTGCTTGTAACGAATCATTGTCTTAGAGCAAAAAGTTTCAAAAAGCGATCTTGAACACGGGTTGTGGCACGATGTCTATATTTTTCAAGTAATCGAAAATGGTTATCAGTGTCCCTATTCCTTTGTATCATTCGGGATGCCAATGTATGTGACATACCGAAGTTTCTCCTATTCGGCGATAACTCCAGCCTTCCTCTAATAACACCATGACTTGCGCACCTTCCTCTCCCGTCAAATTTTAAAATTCGCGTTGTATAATGCCGAAACGGAAAAACAAGAAATAATAAGATAACTTTACGAAGATAAAATACGATATAAACACAAATTAAAACTGATAATTCATTAAATAATTATTGTATGTGATTTAATGTTATGTAACTAACACCAAATACAACACGAAATGTCAACACAAGTTTGACAACTGAACGTCATATACTCAGTTGTT
>JAHWXV010281042.1:0-24855 GCA_024586415.1 Phrixothrix hirtus | reverse complement strand
TCGAATTATTCATAAATTGTAGTTAAACACAAATTTCTTTATTTCACAATAAATGAATTGAAATTGTAACAATGGTTTATAAAACATTTACATATCTTCAATGAAACCATTGGACATGCATGTATGTAGTTATAAACATTGAATTAAATGAACAAATAATAATTATAATAAAGAAATTAAAAATTTCGATAGCACAACGTAACATTTCATTGCTACGCTACTACTCTGTTCATACTACTCCAAACGAGTCTTTCGAACGGCACAAACCAGTTTACTTCAAAGTCGGCCGAAGTGGCGGTTTCAGGATAAACTACGGTCGCTTGAAACTACATGTCTCCGAGGCAAAGTCTATAGCATTCTAAATAAAATATTACAATATCTCTAATAATCGCTAACACTACCTATAATTAATTATTCTAATTATACAATGTTTCACTCACTTCGCGATTTATTAAAGTCTTTTAAATTGTCTTTCTACTTAACTTAAATAATAACATTAACACTGAAACTCGCGTAAAACTGAATCGGTTTTTATAATCGTGATATCGGTGTTATACGCATACTTTTACTAATGTAAATGTAAATGTAAATAAAATGTAAAAATACACTTAAAGCTATATTAGCGGCAAATAAAGCTACTATGACAATTTATTTCAGTAAATTCAGGTAGGTACGTATCTAAAGATTGCAGCCTGTTCAAATAAAAATGATCTTAGGTAAATCAATCAGAAAAGTTACAGTGAACAGAACACTAGATAATTAATATGTTTTCAAAATATTACATTTCAAAATGAAATAACTAATTTAAATATGAGTAGCAAGTATTATTTTCAGTTCACTGATTAAGAATTATATTCATACTTCAACGCAATTTCTAAAATTACAAGAACCAAATAAATCAAAGTAGAAAATATCAGTTTGTATATTATAATTGAATAGACTAGACAGGTGAAATTAATTTTGTTATGCTCATACAGATAATATGCTTTAATAAAAATTAATTGCGTTAACTTTGCATATTCAACAGTAGTTAGTTGTAATATCGAAAAAGAAGAATGTGGGATAACCTTTGGTTCGTCACATGTAGGCACTAAGAGGGTGTCAAAGATCATGCAATCATCAATCTAAAAGTCCATGAGAGTTGAAGTTAGAACCATAGGGGAGAGTTTGAACTGTGACTTGATCGGGAGCGGACGCATTTAAGTTCAGTCTCGTTTTAGTTAGTCGAACACTGCACTGCACCTTAGGTTTTTTCACCTAAAAAGGATATAACGTAACAAAGACAGTTTGCGACCCTAAGGGTACAGATAGAATTATTTCCTGAACTTACGGTGTTGCACTAATAGACAGTGGAGAAGGGAGGTTCGAAGTTAGCTATTAAACTAAACTGCGTCCAGGAACGTCGTTGTAGCAACAAAAAGAGAGAAAAGTCGTATTCAAGGGGTGCTACTTTCTTTGGAGACGTTAGGTATTAGAAAAGGAGAAGTAGAAAACGAAGGCTCCACTTCGAAACCGTTTTGCGGGAAAACAGCGAAGTATCAATAACTTATTAATTTTTATCTATAAATTAATACATGGTTTGATGCCTTCATATTTTAATGCTTTTTATATAAGAAATGATTAGATACACAACTATGGAACTCGTGTTGCTGATAGCTATTGCGTGACTTACATTAGTAAAAAAACAACGTGTAAATCAATTTTAGAGGAAGGTATAAAAATGTATAACAACCAACCAGAAACTACACGAAAGGCGCCTACCTTGAGAAAATTCAAAGCTTTGATACCTTCCTATTCTTTTTAATTCTCTATCACGTTTAATACATTAAACTAACTGAACTATAGCTGGTGATTTGATGAATTGATTCCTTAAATTCCGTTATTATATAGTTTATAAGCAAAAATTTTATTATTGTTTTTATACAGGGTGCGGCAGCATAACTTCCTTTTTTAAAATGTGCACCATTCAGTCGGTTGATGTCGTAGCTGAGCGTTAGTGATCTCGTTCAAGAGGCGGGACTATAAAGTTGTGTACCGACACAGTTCAGTCGCCATAATGTGTTGGAACAGCGAGGAGCGTGCTTTTGCTGTTGAGGCCTTTCTTTCGAGCGGATGTTCTGTGATCGCAACCCAGCCCGCCTTTCGGAATCGCTTTAATTTAGCCCCGGTGGCCCCTGCCCCGGACCGGAAATCAATTGTTACGTGAGTCACTACGTTCAGACAAACTGCACGTGTGACAAGACGACGAACTAGAGCCCCTCAGCCCACTAGATCACCTGAGAACATTTAGGCAGTGAGAACTTCAATGTTGCGATCACCACAGCGTTCAGCGCGCAAACATGCGTCTGCCTTTGCACTCTCTGATCGTTCTGTGAGGAGAATTCTTCATGATGATCTTCATTTCCATCCTTACAAGATAGCGATTGTGCAAGAACTTTCTGAACGTGACTTCCAGCCTCAGAGGAACGCGTATGAGGTTCTTCTCTAAGTCGTTCCTGAGGACGCTATTTTTTTTTTAGTGATGAACCCCATTTTCATTTGTGTGGATCCGTCAACAAACTAAACATGCGCTACTGGGCTGGCACCAATCCCCGAGAATTGCATCAAAGGCCTTTGGATTCACCCAAAGTCACAGTGTGGTGTGCAATTTCCTCAGCTGGAATTATTTGTCCCTGGTTCTTTGAGGAACATCAAGTCGCAGTAACAGTGAATTCGGACCGGTATGTGAACATGTTACAGGAATTTTTTTCCAATGGCTAGATGTGTTGGGGTTAGGGGACATTTTGTTCCAACAAGACGGTGCAACGGCACACACTTCAAGAGCATCGATGGCTGTTTTAGGGAACACTTCCCAGAGCCCCTCATCTCAATTAGGGGCGATTTGGAATGGCCGTCCCGCTCTCCCGATTTGGCCCCTTGTGATTTTTTATGGGGTTTTTTGAAATCTCGTGTTTATGTGAACTGTCCAAGGACCCTACAAAATTTGAAGGCCAACGTCCAGGAAGAAATTGCCAACATAACGCCTGATATGCTGGTAAGGATCATGGCAAACGCCAGAAATCGGTTTACTCAGTGTATGAAGAATGGGGGACGCCACCTACCTGATTTGATCTTCAAAACTATGTAAAATAACTCTTTGGGTATGCGCCTACATTATAAAGCACAAATAAAAATTTTCTGATCCATACAATGGGTTTTATTAAGTTTTGAAAACAGGAAGTTATGCTGCCGCACCCTGTATATAGCTAGATGTAATAAGCTATTTTCAAATTTTATTGCAAATTGACTAAATTTTGTATTATGTGTTATTTGTTTGTTATTTGATTATATTGTTTATTTATTTAATAGTGTACATGAATAGTTAATATACTACAATAAACGTTTCATTTATTTTATTTATTTTTATTTACTACGTAGATGGTGAATCGTATGCCACTGGGTATATATAGCAATTCGCTGAAAAAAAAGAATGGTTACTTATTCTAAGGTCCTTATCTCTATCAAATAATAAGAGCTGAATTCGATACGTGGCTATAATTAATAATTTTTAATATGAAAAGTATAATTCATTAAACGTAAATCAGTGAATTTAAATACATATATGTAACGGTAATTCAAAACATATTCGTAAATATAACTAAATTCGGGGACCCCTGGGGTTTTAATGTTTACATTTACAATAAATTGAACAATAAATGCAGCTTCTAAATTGTGGCCTCTATTTACCTAAATAATTGAACTTATTACAGATTCGGTGTAATATTTACAAAATTATCACAAATGTCTATTTTTAACTTTACCGAAATACTAGCTCCAACGGAGTTTATAAAAGGGGTTGTTGTTGGATCCCAAAGAAATGCTTTGACGATTACATGATAGCAAAGTTAAAGTAGCAACGTCATTTACTTGTGGTCCAAGAATTTTGAAGCTCTTAAAATAATTAGGGAACAGTGCCGCCTATGGTTATAGATAATATCATACCTTATTTGTACGGCACAATTCAATCTTAAATCCTTGTGCAGGAAACGAACGTGGAGGATGATAATTGACGCAATTACAATCCGTTTTTGGGCGTGAATATTCTAAATTTCCAAAAATTTGGTCACTTACAAAACTTAAAATGGGGTAACTCTACTACCTTAAAATTTAGTTTCTAGCTTCTACTGGCTATCAGAAGAACTTTCCTTGGTTAGGGGGGAGTAAAGCGGGAATTTCTGGTAACTATTTTTAAAAATACTAGCGTCTCAAAGTTTATTGCATTACTACGCATTTGCTGACGTAATAGTTTTTAAAATACCCTTGTTACTTTGTATTACGTGGAAATACCAATTCATTTTTATTTTATAACAAAGAAATAATTTAAAACGTTATTTCCAATGGAATTAATTAATTATAATTTTAAATATTTAATCTTATTGTTATTATCATTGAAATGTTGACGAGGTATTACCGAATATGTTCAAAAATATACATACATTTCTATATACCTGGTGTCTCCAAATAATTTACTATTGTGACTGTCAAAACTTAAGACGTGTTTACAAGGTCCATGGGTCAAGTGGAGTGTAAATAAGTACTCTGCTGAGTACATACAAAGTGTGAATTAGTTAGGAGAATTTGAATGTACACTAACATTGAACTTACGTATAAATAAATGGGTCTTGGCCAGTGACCCAGAAGGGAATACAGAAAGAGCCAGATAAATAGCCGAAAAAAGCATTCCAAAAAGCGTGACCGACATCCTACAGTAATACAAAAACTCGAAATTGGATTACGCACATATAACGCAATCAGTTAAAGGATATTATAACTTGTTAATAATAGCGCAAGACTCCGCCCCCAGCGCAAAAAACCGATTACACAACGAAGAAGGAGCAAAAACCTCTTACCAGCTCCAATGAAACTGGCATAAAATACGCCACAATGCCACAAACTACAGTTCAAAATCAAACGACCCTTGAAGTTCAAAATCTTCTGAATTCAAAATGAAATACTACTCCTCCGAAGATGAAGAAACCATCAGCTAAGCGATGTAGGCCTAATTCCAGACAGTTGTAAACGAAAGAAAACGGGTCACTAAAACAAAATCAGAACCTCGTAATTCAAACACAAATGCAGAACCGTTAGCAAAAGCAAGCACGAACAACCGCTTCCAAGTACTGGACCGGAAAACCAAACAGATGCAGCACCGAAGACAATCCAACCAACATAGAAAAGTAGTCAAAACCAAAAATCGAAAAAACGCCTCCCATTATCCTCGGAATAAAACTAAACGGGAAGAAATCAGCAAAATAATGAACGACAACGGGATAAACGCAAACAACTTATCGGACGGCATATCAATGTGGCCGGAAAACATCGCAGACAAAAATATTGAACGACAGAAAAATACCGTATCAGATATACAGGGTAAACGCAGAAAAATCGCTGCGCGTAGTCCTGCGATGTATACTGGAAACAGTATCTAAAAAGACGGTCTGGACGACTTATTAAATCAGAAGATACCTGAAACTTTCATGTACAAAGGGGAAGCTCAAAAATCCCCATGCCGCTGATGTAAGTGCTATTAAATCGATCAAATGCGACTGAAAAACCCATATTCGACCTAAAATTAGTGCTCGGCCTTTCGATCGAAGTTGAATCGCCGCGGAGAAAAAACACAACAATCCAATACCACTGTTGTTAGCTGTATGGACACTCCCAAAGCAGTTGCAACTCCCCCGCAAAGTTTCTAACGGGAGAGAACGTTTCACCTTTCAGTGCTCGAAGGAAAAGAAAGCGCTTCACACATGGACGAACTGCGGGGGAGAACATCCGGAAAATTAGCAAAGGAGTGCAGCACATTCTAAGCACAGAGCATCTGCCCAGCTACCAACAACAATAACGGCAACATACACGAATATAACCGCTGACAAGTTGCGGAATACCGCTACAAGCGAGCCTCGGGCAAATCAACTGGAAAATAATAATATAAGTTTCTCGACACTACTGGCGTGGCTGGGAAAAATCGACATCTACAAGCCGATAAAACAGCTTAGGATATCGCAAAGTCTAACAACGCTGACGATGTCATATCAGCATTTCTCAGCCACACCTCAAACACGGACAGTAATTTGGCAACTAAACGAATGTAAACCCAGTCAAACCTCCGAAAGGAATCAGCAAAAACAACTACCCTCCAGAAGAAACCCTTAGATACTAAGTGAAACCTTTCTTTCTCAAGAAGCGAAATAAAGGGGAGGTAAAACTCAATAGACTTGGTACACCGGGGGACAGAGTTCAACGACTTCAGCGAGGAAGTGAGAACCGAAATCTCGACACCCATGTCTACGAACGTTATAGTAGGTAACCTCTTTAATTCGGTTACTGCGGCAAATAGTTCGATTCATATTAAATGAATAGATACATCTCGTCTGTAATAAGTAGTCTTGCTAAGATGAAGTCGCGAGCAAAAATAGGACAGAAGATCCAAAAAAGAAAAAATCTATTAGGGAAACAGTACTCAAATATCAAATATTTCACCTACCAAAAGTATCCATGATAGTTGGCCGATAAGGCACCTTATACTACCATGTTGTTGTATATCCTGATATATACTCAGAAATGAACGAAATAAAGTCTTGGAAATTTATGTAGGTATCGAAAAACGCGTTGAAGTTTCAAAACACACCTAAAGTCAGAAAAAAATTACATCAACTTAAAAACATATGTCTGGTATATCTCACGAGACAGAATGACCTGTAAAACCTTAGAAAGTTATACTTATATTATGCCAATGCTTGCACTTGATGCATTTGAGGTACAAAATTATTATTTCCGTAAATTTTTGATGAAATTCTCCGCTAAAGCTAATGCTGAGAAATTTGTATTCATTTAACTAACAGAAGATTATCAGAGCAGTGATCGAAAAGAGTCAACAAAAAGTATTAATTTATTCATCAGTTTTTACACTACACCACCTCCTTCAAAGTAATCCGCCTGGGATACAACACACTTTTGCCAACGTTGTTGTCATCTTGCGAAGCGCTGTTAAAATGCCTCTATAGGAATTTGATTCAGCTCAGAAAGCGATTTTTCCTTTATTTCCTCTATCGCTGAAAACGGTTGTCTTTCAAGGGTCTTCTTGAACTTAGTGAATAGAAAAAGGCTACAAGAAACCATATCTGAAGAATGGGGAGGTTACAGTATCATAGTGGTTTCGTGTTTCAATAAGATATTCGTGATAAGTAATGCGGTGTGTCGGTGCATTGTCATGTTATAAAATTGACAAGCTTTTTTTTCCACGGTTTGGGTCGTTTTCTTCAGATAAACTCTTAAATTACGAATAACTTTTAGATAATACCTTACATTAACTGTGAGGCCTGTCAGTAAAAACTCAAAGTACACAACTACATTGCAATCAAAGAAAGTGGTAAGAAGGATCTTCAAGTTTGACCTTACTTGACGCGCTTTCTTTGGCCTCTGTTCCTCAGAACACTACCATTGTAATGATTGAGTCTTTGTTTCGACGTCATAGCCATACGCCCATGTTTCGTCACCAGTTATAACGAATTGGAGTAATTCTAGGTCATTGGCGATATCAGAGAGCATTTCTTCGGTGATCTCTACGCAATGCTGCTTTTGTTGTAAATTCAGAAGTTTCGAAACGCATTTAGCTCTCAGTCGTTTCATACCCAAAATGTTAGTGAAAACTGCTTCGTATAAACCGCACGGTATCCCTAGTTCTTAAACAACCTCTCTAATGGTAATTCTTCGATTTGCAAGGACACTCTCTTTTACTTTTTTAACATGGTCGTCGTTGCATGAAGTGTTAGGACGCCCAGACTTAGCGCATTGCTAACGTCTTTATGACCTTCTTTAAAGAATTCATGCTATTTGCAAGCATGCACTTGTGACATAGTGTTGCCACCAAAGTCCCCTTGTAATATTTTCAATGCTTCGCTGCACTCAATTCTTTTGTCTTTAACACAAAATTTTAAACAAATTCTTTGCTCCACCATAACTCGACGCGCAAAGATTGTAGAATGCTCTCAAGCGCATCCTACTTTACTGCTCGCCAAAAACAACCTGAAGATTGCAACGCTCTGAAATTTGGTGCATACTTCACTGACAATACTACCAATTTGAAAAAGAAACATTTAACCAAATGGATACACTACAACACTTGCAATTTGAAAATTCTCGTTTCTTTTTGATCACACTACGTATTTATTCTATCCCACTAGCTATTGAATTATTGAAGTTGTTTTTCTAACGATATTGACAGGAATAAAATAGCTTCTTCAGTTAATCAGCATTTATTGTATATAAACAAGTTATTATGTTTTGTTCTGTATTAAACGTTCATTCGCTAGCCAAAATATAAATGAGATAACAGCGAGAAAAAACAATTAAAAATGTATACCTTATAATTTTTTATAAAATAAAGAGAAAAAGGGCTTTGCCATTAAGTAGAGAATTTGTTTTAGCGAAAAATATGGTTTTACGAGGTAGGTGGCCGTAGGTTCGTAATTTAATTTAACAATCAGCAATCTTGGGCGATGGGTTAATAAAGCATTGACTAGATGAAAACGAATTTAAAGATGAAATGCTTTCGATTTAGCTGAGTTTATTGAGGTTAGAACGCTTGCAAAGTTTTCAAAAATATGTTAAGTTAGAACACCTGACAAAAGTTTAAATTGTTTAACTAGTAATTCGTTTTCGGTATATACGTATATTGTATTGAAAATACTATATTTTTTCTTCTAGATGGAAACCGATGGATTACAAAAATGTTATTCATGTGTTGAATTTAAAATTGTTCACGAAAGGTGTTTAAAATGAAAGTACCAGGCATTTGGTAAATACTCCCTTTATTACAATGCTGAATATAAAATTTTGATGGAATATTCTTGAATTTACAAATTTACGTTTCGACCACTTTTGTTTGTGTTTATAATATTAATGATAACAATGTAGGCACAAATTTTTTTGTTTTTTTTATAAATATAGATTTACTATCTTTATAAGAAAAGTTCATCAACATTTTTCATAAACAATTTTAAATTTAAAACAAGAATAACATTTTGGTAAGCCATAGGTTTCCACCCAGAAAAAAAATATATCTACCTTCAATATAATTTTAAAATTAAATGAAAGCAGTAGCCGTAATAATAACGATAATATATCCCAATATCGAAATATAATAGGTTAGATCTCATGATTTGTCTTCTTAAGTTTGGTATCTGACATCAACTATTCTTGAGCTCAAGGAAAGATGGCATTGTACCCTATTAAACGCGTTAAACCTGAAATTGAATTACAGTAGTAGCAGTTCAAAAAGATACATATAAAATTTAATGTAACAGCGTGAAAATATTCCAAAGAAATCGTATATGTAATTTACTTTTAGAAAACGTTAAATAAAGACAAATAACAATGGGACATTTAGTTTTGAAGTACACTATCACAAATATATGTAAACTTTAAATGATTGTAATAAAAGTGCGTTAAGGGAAAGTAATTGAGATTCAATTAGAAGCTCTAAAATTTTTAATTTATATATCAAAAATTCAAAGTACTATAATTTAGAAGCAAAAAAGGTAATTACTAAAGTATTTAATCGCTAAATTTGTAATAAACAAACTAAAAAGAAGTAGTTCGTATGCCGTATGCCGTATGCCGACTTTAAACCTGTCCAAACCAATAACAAGTAATGTTCGAAAATAATAATTAATCCGTTTATGGCTCTTGGACTTAAACGAAGAATTACGAAGATTAGGTGAGTAAAACGCTAAATAACAACTTATGAGCTGATAAAATCTTCCACTAAAATAAAATGTAGGTACTGCAATACCTAACAGGGTAAGTTGGGCCCCTACATAAATTAAGCATTTAAATTATATTACGTTACCGAAGTTGAAATCCAAAAAAGACTTGTATAATCAGCAGATAATAATGTTAGCAATATTAATAATAGTATCGTGAAAGTTACTCAACTAGAAACAACTTTTTGAAACATAATTAATATCTTTCCAGGGACATTCGAAACGGAACATACAATACATTATAACTCCTATTATCGTTCTAACAAGCCCTAGAATTTTAACAAGCGAAGGAGGACGAAGGGTTAGCATTATGATGAAATAATTCATCACGCATATTATAACGTTTCAACGTTACATATATATTTGTATATTTTGTAGTAAAGCTCATTTTAAACGGCCCCACGTTGCGCGGCAAATATGTGGTAAAACTTAGTTCGAACGGCCCTACGTTGTTGCGTCAAAAATGTAAAGCTAAGTTTCCGAACGACTAAATACCACTATATTAAAATAAATTTATATTTGGGTTTGTTAAATTAAATGCCCCACGTTTTGGTACAAATATGTAATAAATCTTGAGTTTTGAAAATCCTCACGCTGGGCTGACGAAGTATGTGGTATAACTTCGTTTTAAATAAGTTAAAATTAATTTTTTCTTGTGTTTGGTTAGTTAACTGCCCCACGTTGTTGGGACAAATATCTGGTAAAACAGTTTTGATTTGGGCCGATCCTGATGTATTAAATAATCTTATTTATCGTTGCATGGTTGGTTGCCTATTTACACGAGCTTCTATTTACTTAGTGTTAGCCAAGTTACCTACTTGTTTTTGATATGCTGCAACCCATCCTATACCTTGTTCTAGAAGGAATAATGTTACCTCATATCAAAACTTCACATTAAAATTTAAAATATTAGATCAATAGGTACACATAATAAATTATTAAATTCAAATTTCTGTAAGAAAAATAATTAAATTCAATCTTGTATACACAACAATAATTTAAAATCAGTATTATAAACAACAACGTTTTATTTTAATTATATGCAATTTATAACAAAGAAATATCAATTTTCAAAATAAATGGAACAATTCAATTAATCTTTCTTGAGTTCTTTTAGTAATCAATTAAGTTAATAATTAATAAACAAGAAAGCTCTTTCTTATGCTTACTCTAATAATAAATTCAAAAACATTAATTCGAAAATTACTTAATATTTTAAATTGAATTAAACTTATTCTACAAATTAATCAATTTCGTCTTTAAATTAAAATTTGTTTAAATGTCTTTTATTCAAATTGTTATTTATTATCAATTATTGTTCATAACGACCTTTGTAATTTAATTTCACTAACCTTGTATAAAGTAATCTTCAAGTTTATGCACTATGCTCGGACTACCTCTATGCTCCTTGCTAATACTTAAATTGTCAATGAACTTTCCATTCATACTCGTTGAAGTGATGTTGTAACTTCTTGTTTCTTTTAATAAATGCTGAAAGTTTATTAAAATTTTTTATGAAAACTTTGCGTTCATACCCGTGAACATCTCTTGATCGTTGGATTGTGAATATATTGAATATTTATCCAAGTTCCTAGGAAATACTCATTGGTTGTTGCATATTAAATTTATAATTTATTTCTACAAGATGGTAGCCATTTAAGTCTTCATATAGACGTAAATATTTTGAAATAATATTTATGAAATTAATTTAAAAATTCTTCTTTTATTGCAGTGGTAGCAAACTACGATCCAAAACTAACTGAATTTACTTAAATGCTGTTAAATGTTTGCTTACCTGGCAATGCAACATCAGGTATTTCTTACAGGTAAATTTTTTATTTATACAATGCTTAAACCTCTTGTTAATTTCCCTTCCTTCTAAATTATTTGGTAATAATTCCTTAAATTATTCTTCATCTTCTTATTTCTTCTTTATTTGTAATAAAATTTAATTTTATTCAAATTAATTTTCCTCCGCTTAACATTGAAACTTGTTTTAGGTTAAGGATTCTTACCTTGATCAATTTGGATCAATTTAATTTTAATAAATTATGACATACTCTTACAATGGTCAAAATTCAAGTGAACTTTAGTGAGATTCAACCAGAAAATAGGCTGAAACTGCAGAATTTGCAATTTTTGAAAAAACTGTCAAATTTCAAATGGACATAAAATTTTAAATATGGGATTAATTTGGATTCTGAAAACATATTCTCTCTTCAACTTATCGACGAAATCTCTCTGCAAAGTTTCATTAAATAATTTTACAGTTTTAAAATCTTTGGATAATTTTGGTAACATGACACAGAATGGTTTTTGTTCATGACAAATTGTTTTAACATTTACAACATTTTATGCAAAATTTCAATTAATTGACTGAAAAACGCCTCCATAGTGTTCTATAGCTTCTGGTTATTAGTATTTTCACAATTATTTTGAAGAAGATTGTGTTTTTTAAACATATGATGCATTCAAAAATTCACACATTTTGTTTTAATATTTCACTGTTATTACACTATAATGTTTAATTGTTCATATTGTAATTTTTATTTACATGTATTATATAATTTTTAACATATGCATTAATTAATTTTATTCCTTCAGTTAGAAGGTTCTAGGAATTAACCTCAATTTTTTATATTTATTTAAATTATTACAATTAGTTAATGCAAATGTTCAGATATTTAATCTGCATGTGTTTACTACAGAACGTTCTAAATTTTGCTTATATTAACATTTATGTACAATTGTTAATTTTGGAATTTGATTCAATAATCTTTTCTGGATTCCGATTTTTGCTCGTAATTTGATATTTTCTTTTATTTATTGTTTTTAATTTGAGAATTGAATCTTTTTATAAGTAAATTCTATCCCTATATTAATATTATCAAATTATTTTACATTTTTCGAATCCCATATATAGCTTGCTTCGAAATATGGGGTAACGTAAACAATTTCATGTCCTTATCTTTAGGAATGTGGTCCTATCTACCACAATATATTAGTAATTTAATTGTTTTTAGTTTATTTATTTTAACAAGGAAATTTCAATTCATATATTCATTTATATTTAGTTGTAGTATTTTTCAAAAAAGTGGCAACATCTCAATTTCAAATAAAAAGTGATAACGTCGTAAATTTACCAAGATGTTTGACTAGCTGGAATGACTTTCTTTTGAGAGAATCGAAAGGGGATTTAGTAGTTGGTCTTTTTCTGGGTTTTGCAATCGACATGTTGTGTTTAGTAGTTTGTTAAAGAATGCTTTATTGAATAAATTATAATAAAAGATATTGTGTAAAAATAAAATTAGTTAATGTAGTATATAATCATTAACAATTAAAATGAAATAATTATATAGATTACCGAAGAACTAGATAGATTCAAAAGTCATAAATGATCGCATAAACTCTAAATTGGACCATTTTACTTTGGTAATTATAAACTTAGTTAATTTTCCTTTGTTTTTTTAGTTTGATCTTTAATCAGAAGCAATTGGCTTAATTCAAAGAAGCAATTACAATATCCGTGTTCAATGGTGCATAAATTGAATTATATCAGGTTTAATCCTATCAGTTCTAATGCACGTGGTGAAAGCTAGCTCTTGTTACATTCAAAATGATTAAAAGATGTAATTTATTTCACTTCTCTGGCATTGATTACTCTGTGATATTGTTTAATTCTATTGGTAACCACAAAAATGGGAGAATATTCGACATTGTTCTTTTAATAAAATAAGGTTTGATTAATTTCAATACTAATAATAAATTTACATTTTAAAAAGGAATACTAATTTATCATTATCAAATTTAAATTACATCATTTCTTTATGAATAATTAATTAAATACATTAATTTGTTTGTCTTCGTATAAAAAATTAATTGTAACTTTTCAAATATAAGTCAGAACCTTATTCAATAGAAGAGTTAGATATATATTTTATCTATTACTTAATTATTAAGTTGTTATAAACATATTACTTCGTATGCGTATTTTCTAGCTCAGCGTCCTAGAATTCCTTGTTCGAACAAATTCCACCTTCAGCTCAAATGGATATCGGACGACAAAGTTGGATGGAAATCAATAAATTGAAGATCTGACTAAATATTTACTTTGATTTCTTAAATTTATTTCATATAAAATGTTATTGTGAAACAAGGTTCATTTTGTTCTCTTAAACTTTGTTATCAATTTATATTTTTTATAATTCCTAGTTATTATTAAATTCTTATTACACCCTGTTTGTTTTCTTTCAAGTGTGCACATTTTTATTATCCTAAAAATAAATAGTATCCAACGGCCACTATTTCACTATATAATTCTTTTCTATCAGACGCATTCAGCGTCTGGCGCCCTAATATATAAGCAGTTCAATTCTATTTAAGTGCAGTTCTAACGCATCCTCTTGTAGAGTTTCAAAGCTAGTTGACTTAACTAGTATTCCGTTATAAGAACGGGGCAGTAGACAGTGCATAACTAAGATACACAGGTAATGGAATAAAAAAAATAAAATTAACAAATTGTTTAACTGGCCATTACGTGAATGCTTGCTGTTGCAAATTCCAACTTTTCAAATCAAATTCTTAAATGAGCGTACTGTCTTCGTATGTACATTTCTCTATGAATAACTTAAAAGTGCTTAAACTGGTAACTAAATACCAAATTTAGAATTAAATTATTGCTCAACATTTATAGATTTTTTAAAATTTTGCTTATAGTATTCCCAATATATTGACACTTCAAAAATAACAATAAACATTTTTTCAAGACTTGGGTTTTTTGTGGCGACCATTTCTGTTTGGTGTCGCGGAAGCACTTTTACCAAAATTTTCCTTTACGGTAGATTTAATAACTCCTATACCATTAGATCCATCTTATTGGGTAAAAAAGCAATAATTTCTACTTAAATTGAACTATATTTTTGGTTGTAACCATTGATCAGATATCTTTTACGGAAATGGCCAAAATGGCATTAGAAGAGGTGCTTGTCAAACATACAGTTCTCATTATTCAGATCATAAACAAGAACGTCAAGTAAATCTTTATTGACCGTATTTTGCACCGTTAATCATAAGTTTAATGTTTTGCTTATATATAGAAACAGAGTGCGTGTCTACAGGTTCATATAAAGTGTGCCATTTTGATCTTAGTGAGCAGAACATGAACCTTCCTATCTTATGTTCTGGATTATTTTCTTTGTTGCAGTAGTTTTTTATTTTTCATTCTAATTGAAAGGCAATCTTGTTTTCTTCAGCAGATCCTGCTATTTTCATCGTGATGGTAAAAATTTTCTACTGAGTTAACTATGCCTTCACTTAATGTTTTCTCGGTTTCTTTGCGAGTCCAAGGAGTATTCCTACTACTTATATTCAAATAACAATAATAACATGTTATTGAACTATTTCTATTTATCTAACTTACTAAGATGAAAATGTTCACACATTTCCAAAAAAAGTGAGATTTTTGCATCACCTGCATATAGCACAGCCTTAAAACTGCTTAAGTCTGCAGATTTAAATTTTTACTGCAGGTTTACCTATAATACAGAATTGTTTTGTAAAAATATTAGAACTTTAGGAGCTGTCGCTTTTGAAATACTAAGCTTCAGAGAGTGAGTAGTTTCAGGTTTCGGCTGTTTGGAGGTCCACAAAAAAATAAGCACAAAAGTTTCAGCTTTCATATTTTGTGAATTAATAGCTTTCTATCGATATTTAAGTATACCAAGTTTAAAGCGCGACACAAAGCGTTTTAAAAATATTGACCCTCTTTCAAGGACCACTTTGGTCATAAGAGAAAACTGATAGATGTTAGTACCAAAACAGTGACCAATTTAGGTAGAAAATATTGAATTCTACTCAATAAGATAGTATCAATACTATAGCAGTTTCTAAACTTTCCGCGAGGGACAATTTTGGTCAAAAATGCTCCGCGCATCCAATCTGAAATGGTCACCACAAAAGAACCAAGACTTGTAAAAAAATGTTATACTTATTTTAGGAGTGTCAATATAATGAGAACGTTATACGAAAGAATGTTGAGCAATAGTCATTGGTTGGTGATATTATACTGATTGACCCTTGTACTAAATAATTAATCTCGTATTTAAGCTTAATATGAAAAAAATCTGGCGTCAGACAAAACATAACTTTCTCTTACCTATTTTAAATTTAATTTGAAATTATTGGCGTTAATTATTGTATACTCAAAAATTAATTTAAAATTATAAATAATTCATCCGTTTATAATGACTGCGGAACGTAAGCGCTACTAAACGATCAAAAACTGTAGCATAAAACGTTAGATGATATAATCGCTAGCATAGGTAGCGCTTAGGTAGCAACCGCTATTTTTTTCAACAAGAACTTTGTTGCTCGTCTGTGTGAGCAAATTTCAGTTGGCCTACATTTGTAGGCTAACACATATATTACTCAAAATAGTAGGTAAATACTTATTTAGCATGTTAGGTCACGCTAGTTAGATGTATATTATTTTTATCAAAACGAAGTTTTAGATGTAAAGGTTCGGCATATTTTCTTTTCTAAAAATGAATATCGTACAAATGTCCGAATAAATGATAAAAAATTTGTAGTTCAATGTTTGCAAAATGTAATAATTATGAGAAATAAACAAATTTTGGATTTCAACAACCCATATTTAGAAAAAAATTTAAATGATGTAATTGTACTCAAAGGTCGCGCTAACAGTAGCGCTACTTCAGTAAATGCAGGCAATGAAAAGTGGATAGACATGCAAATAGAAATACAAATTATGAAGAGTATCAATTTATGCTTATTTTAGTAAGATACTTGCGATAATTACCTATCCATTTAACTCTATTAACAAAAGCTGCTGAAAACTTCGGACATTCTCCTCGATAACTCTCCTTAATTAATTTTCCCAGAGAAACCGGGTAATTTGTGCGAAAGTGCATCGCAGTAAAAAGAAACGTGTTAAGTATAAAAAAACATCGTTAGAGTTGTTTTTGAGAAAATCGTAGAAAAACTAAACACCGAAGGAATAAACTGTCACTTCCGGTTTCTCGCTTTTAACAAAATTCTAATTAGAACGTGCCAGGCAGGTAATAAACTTAAATATAATATATCACTGTTATATTATATTCAATTTTCGAAATATATTAACCCCATACACATACGTCGCACATACGCGCGCAGCATCACACGCACACACTCCTATACGCACACACGCAAACGTACATGCGCGCGTGCATAAACACACGCGTGCACGCAGGCGTATTTTTAGAAAGATGCTTTTCGGACTCAGGTGATATGAAAACTTGTACTGGCGCTAAAAATTTGACATCGAAAATTTTGACCGAAAACTTCCTCTACAGGATATTCAAAAAATGAATGACACCGCGCAATATCAATATAACCAAAATTTGCTTATACGATTTTTTTCAAAAACATGGGGTTTTGTAAATATTAACAGTTATAATGATAAGATCAACCCTCGTGTCGGATAGCAATATCGCTGTCCTTGACTTGTATTAGTTACTCATCGGTATATATTGAAGTATGAAACATATGTTTGTTTCTGAATTTACTTACTATTTCAGAAGATAAAGTTAAAAAGTTACTTTACCTGACATATTTTAAAACAGTACTTCTCAATCACGCTTCCACGAATCTAATAGGTATGCGAAACATTTAAAAATAATTTTTGCAAAGCAAAATTTTTATTTACAATAGATTATTTCCATTGCATAAGTTACGAATTTTAAAAGGTGATGAATTGTCTTAATTTCATGTTTGATATATACAATAAAACAATTTATCAGTATCGTGAGACGTAAAATTTGAAGTTTTCCGAATTTACAACAGGAACTGATTTATCAGCATACTAAGAAGAGCACTATTCCTTGGCAGATTGCGTTATGGAAGATCGGTGGGTGGCTGTTCTTATTACGGAAATAGGTGACGAAAAGACTTTTGTTGCACACAATTATCTAAAAACAATTAATATTCTCAGTTGTTTAAATTACTGAAAGTGCAATTTATAAAGGAAGTATCAGTTTTTAAAGAAAGCATTCTGTGAGCTGAAGCAATTTTAAAGAAAATTAATTAAAGACTTCTACTTAAGACATTAAATTAAGCGATTTAACGCAAATTTGGTAAAAATTTAGATCAAACTTTAAAAGATTGGTTTGTGATTTATTCAAAGGCAGGGTATATGCTAGAACGAGTATAGAGGATACACACTGCAACTTTGCAGAGTTGTAGGCATAGCTTTAAATAAAGAATCAGCTTTAGTTAGAAGTACATCTGATTTAAATAAATTCTTAATTGTTAAAATTGAAAGAAGAGACGGAAAGAGAAAGTTTAGGCAACAGGTGTTTGACAAGCGAAAAGAAGGCTAGGAAGAAAGGAGGGTTGGAAGCCAAATGCAGCATTTGTGGACAAAATACATGTAATTTAAGAAGCAACGTGGCAGTATGGCATACAAGCGCAAGCTTTTTAAAAATATTTTGCGCTTAACTCAGGCATGTGTTAGCAATAGAAATAGAAATGGATTAATAGAGATCAAATAACGCAGATTTTGATTTTATAAATATGTCTCTTATTACAGATAATCGTACAATAATTGAATTGTTAGTTAATAATAAGCTTTATAGATGCTATTTATGTTATTCCAGAGATTATGTGTTTAAATATGTTCAAGGATAGTTTGCTAAAAGTTAGCAATATTCGATTAAAAACATATGACGGCAATATTACTGTTCTGGTTGGAGAAATTAATGTTGCAGTTCAGTTCAATGATATTATCGCTGAAAACTGCAGATTATCGGTTATTAAAAAGATTTCGACGCCTTTATTGGATACAGATTTAATGAACATTTCAAAACTGAGACTGAATACTCTTCATTTAAGTATGAAATTTAATGAGTGAAATACAATTTTGAATAAGTTTAATAGTTTCTTCGGTGAAAAATTAAATCGTTATGTATATAAAATTTAAACTCTACAGGGTGATTCATAATATGTGGGAAGAATTGTAAATTGTACGAAGAAAAGTTCATACCATTATATATTTGGAAATGCGTAGTTTTGAAGTTACAGAGAATTTAATAGGAAATTAAGATTTTTTACAAAAACAATAACTTAAAACGAAAATAACTCACGGTAATTGTTGGAGGCAACGACCTCCACCTGTCAGACCTTATCTACTTCGTTTGGCAGCTGATAAGCAAGTTTAATTAAAAACTTTAATACCTTACGAATTTACGTAATCTTTGTTTGATCTTAGGATTGAAGTAGGCAAGCTATTTCAAACCGTATTGGTCTTTATTAATAAGTTTAATATAAACACCCTTTTCAATAACGGGTTCTAACTTTTACAGCTCCATATCACCTAAAGAGAAATTATCATAATCTTTTACTTAAATTGTTACGTTGGACCGTGCAACGATCTCACCCGGTTGATATGATTAACGACTTTACTATATTTTAATTACGTCCTCTTTACGTTTTATATATTTATTAAAAATTTAAATAAATAAAATTTCAAATCAACAATATTTTCATTTAAATCTAATTCATATAAATCTTAAAGAAAATATTCATTATTTACAACCCCTTTAGTTACTTTTCAATACAATTCTGTTGTGACAAGTTGTAAACAAGATTCTACTAAAACGGTATTGTTTCTCATTTGGGAAAGAACTTCCGGTTCTTTAAAGATTTTATTCTAGGTAAAACAAATTTTTAAAGATTTAACGAACACGCTTGAAGCGCATTGATTTTATTTGCTTAATGAAAGCTAATAAGATGATTTGATAAATATACTTGCGGTTTACGTTGCATATATACTTTTTTTTTGATTTTAAATACTTTAGGCTTCCTTCTGGCTATTCGATTCCAGGTCATCTGTCTTAAAAGGATTTACGTCCCTTTTGAATTCCCATTCAAACTAGCTGTATCGCTGTTAAACTGCTTAGTTGAATGCTTATTCTGTTTTCCTATATTAAACTAAGAAAATTTCATTTACGTTGAACTGTAAACTTCAGTGCTTATTAATGCATGATATAAAGTAAGGTGATTTATATTTCTAACTTCAACGGACCTAACTCGTTTTCCGCCTGCTTAATTCAACAGCGTTATTCAAGAGCACAAGGAAAGATACCGCAAATTCCAACTTCTGGCTTATATAACATTAGAAATACCACTCTGGTAATTTCTATTACGCAATAGGTGTCTTCCAGATTTCCAATTCTTATTTTCGTGTTTAAGATGGCAAACGTTAGCTTTCTGTTCTAATCGCGGTTTTTGCTTTGCGCTTCAATGCTTCAACCTCGATTTCTTTTGTATGACGTCAGCAAATAGTGCTTATCTTTCGCGGCGTCTTTATTCCAAGAGTTTCTATGTAAAATGTTTGCTTGCAAAATTCCATTTTATATCCCAATGCTTTGAATCTTTATTTTTATACACTTATTTTAAGAGTCACTCGCGATTTGTTTATTAGGATGCACTTTAAAGCTTGTAAAACTATTTATTTTTACAGTCTGGGAAACTTGGTTTAAAACTTAAAATTACCGGTTACTTTATATTACAGCAAATTATTTTAGAAATTTAAATTAAATGGTAGTTTTTTAAAATTTCTAATGTTAAAACAGCGTAATTGTTTAATTATTTATTAAGGTACCTAAGAACGAGCTGTCAGATACGAATACAAATATTAATTATTTGAATTAGTAGGCATTTAGCGTCATTTCAAAAACGTGTTACATAAACACTGAAATGTACGATATGCACTCTGTTTACGGTCTTGCTAATTGAAACTCACTCAGAGCAAGATGTCTGTATGCAGAAAGATATCCTTACCGTGTGATTCCAAATCAACGGCAAAGCGAAAGTGGTGGTTTTGTAAAACGTAGTCCTGATACCGGACCGTCTGTCATCGCTTCAACTCCGGAAATAAAAGAAGCAGTGGTTCATGAAATTAAAGCATCTCCAGATACCAGCACAAGGCAAGTTGCAATTACACGTAACTCAACGTAGGCCACCGTTTGGAGGATACTACATAAATATCTGCTGTACCCACACCACTGTCACCTTTTTCCAAAGAATTTCCCTCGCAGGGTGGATTTATGTCAGTGAATGCAAGGTAAACAGCAAAATATCGTTTGTTTTTAGCGCAGACCTTCTTTAAAGATAAAGCTAATTTTTCACAAGATTAGATCACAATTGTCCACAATACTTACGCTTGAGCATTTGAAAATTCACATGAAATCACAGAAGCTAATCATCAGTATCAATTTTCCTTAAACGCATGTGCGGAGATTATTGGCGATTACTTGCTTAAACCATACTTTTTATCAAACAGACTCAATGGAGAAGCGCACTGATATTTTCTCGAAGTAGAGTTGCCGCAACTTTTGGAAAATATCCCTCTGAATTTGTGGACCCAAATGCACGTTTTTCATTATGACGCCCCAGTACATTTCAGTTTAGTAGTTCGTCAGTATTTGGATGCTGTATATTCAAATTGATGGATAGGTCGAGGAAGTCCATAACCCTGACCCCCTAGGTCGCCAGATTTAAATCCAATAGATTTCTTTCGATGGGGTCACCTAAAATCCTTAGTTTACTCAACACCAATTGACAATATTGATAAATTAAGAGATCGCATGCTCGCATTTTGTAAAGTAATCCGCAACTCTCCCAGAATTTTTGAACGTGAGCGTCAATCATTGCGTCTCAGGATAGAAGCACCTGTGATAGTTGGTAGTCGTCACTTCGAATAGTTGTAACGAGTTATTTTTGTTTTAAGTTATTGTTTTTGTAAAAAATCTTAGTTTCTTATTAAATACCATGTAACATCTAAATTATGCATTTCTAAATACATGCTGATATGAAATTTTCTTTTTATTTCTGTATCAGGAACTCGCTTTTAAACCTTTCCCCACATAATATGAATCACCCTGTATATGAAACTCGGTGTTAAACCTATATGTTGTAAGCCTAAGAATGTTCTATTTGCTTTTATAGAATTTACTAGCACGGAGTCAGTTAAGCTTGAGAACGAGGGTAAAATTGAAAAGGTAGAAACTTTAGATTGCTGCCGGTAGTAAAAAGTAACAGCGAAATACGTGTACTAATTACAAAATAACTGTAAACGAATATTTAATAGAAATCAAGCATCTACTTTCTCGCATACATGAGATGTTTGTTGCTTTGCAATTTTCATGCTATCCTTCAATTGCCAATTGTTGCTTATTCTCAAAAGTAGTTCCAGATCGCTTGCTTAAAGAGATGGAAAAAATCTGGTGTGAAACAACGACTTTCTTTTATTTTTTACGTTTATTTTGGAAACGATAATTGTAACGAACACCCATCCAAGTTACTGGACAAGCAAAATGCTATTTAACTCCGGAAATTTTCTCTGATAACATGCTTCAACGAATTTTTTCAGAAAATCTGTTAAGTTTACATAAAGGGGCATTAAATACATAATAACGGTAGCAGATTTTAAGAAAATGTTCGAGCTGTTTTCGAGAAAATCGCAAAAAAACTTAAAAATCGCAAGAATAAAGTAGCAGTTCCGGTCATCAGATTTTAACCAAAACTTGACGTATGATGTTCAGAAGATAAAAAACTTAAATATAGTATTTAGAAAAAATCGTTATAGCCGATTTCGAAAAATCTCGAGAAACCAAAAAATTATAAGAGTAAAGTATCACTTCCAGTCTTTAGATTTTAACTAAATTTTTGACGTCTCATATGAAGAAGATAAAAAATAGAAATATAAAATTTAAAAAAAATCGTTAAAGGCGATTTCGAGAAAACCTCGGAATACCAAAAAAATGTCAAAAGTAAAGTGGCACTTCCTGTCATTAGATTTTTTACTAAATTCTTGACGTCCCGTGTCAAGAAGATAAAAATTTTAAATGTAAAATTCAAAAATAATCGTTAGAGCGGATTTCGAGAAAATCTCGAAAAACCGAAAATGACAAGAGTAAAGTGGCACTTCTGGTTATTGGATTCTAATAAAATTATTGCAGTTGCGTGAATGGATGGATACAAACTTAAATATAAAATTTTGTTTATCTACCATTTTTCGTTTTCGAGATATCCTGTTCACACGCAGACACACACGCGCGCGTGCGTTAACGCGCACACGCACACGTACACGAATACACACACACGCACACACACACACACACACACACACACATACACACACAGACAGACAGGCCAATTTTTAAAAACATGATTTTCGGATCCGTGGGCCTGAAAACATGTATTTCCACTAAAATTTCGACATCGAAAATTTTGGACGAAGACAATACTTTCTTTATACTATATTTCATATAGGTAAGAAAAAGTAAAAATATTATAGGAAATATTTTCCCATTTCTTATTGAAAAATATTACGAGTGTATTGTAATCCAAAATTAGCAAATGTATACGAGTTTTGTGTAATCACATAAACTTGCGTTTTTTAAGTAAAAACCATGCACTAATGGAAATCATATTTCATTGTCTTTTCAAAAATATACATGGTGAGTCATAAGTACACCCGCAACACCCATCAACTGATTCCTCTCATAAAATAACAAAAATGTTCTTATGAAGTAGGAGCCGGTAATGCATCGTTTCCTAAATATCTGCAGTTAAAAATGTGACGAAGAATCGTTAACTTTATTTACAAAATCTAAACAAACCAATATTTTCCTCAGGAGTTTGAAGGTTATTTTTGTTCAATCAAGGGTCACCATTTGCTGTAAATTCCGTGTTTCAAAATTCTCTGCAAGTGGTTAACCCAAGGGATGCTATTACTTTTTTCGATTTGACAATTTGATAGGAGATCTGACATGCCCCATTTGTAGGGTAAAAATAAGGTACTTCTATTTGCAGTTTACATAGGTCATAAATAAAAGCAAGTAAATGAATAATGTGGTAGGTTTCTTCCTAGCTTACAGTAAAATAGCTATGGAAAATTCACCATTTTAGTTTCCTATATTAATAAGTCGAAACATAAAAAACGTAACAAGCTCATAATAACTACCCAAAGTGATCACTGTTTTGATTTTCAGGTTTTGTTGGCATCCCGCGCTAATATTTAAATTTACCGCCGTACGTTTACGGTGTATGCGTGGTTGTTAGGACTACCAAAATAAATAGAGTTGGCCGGAACAAAAAACGAGAGACGAGTTTTTTCTCGGTGGCAAAAAAATTAAGAAAATAAAGGGACAGCGTAAGCGATTTTCACTCTTGTGGATTACAAATGTGAAAAATTTGTAATAACTCGTCGTGAGACCACCGCGATGTAGCCTTAAAACACGCGCAGGTCGTATGTGATAGAAATCGGTCGTGTATGAGTGACTTTTGAAGTGTCCAGGCTGAGTGCAAGGTTTCCGCGGGAGTAAGTGTGGGGGAATCCTAGTCCATGTGAAGCCAAACAGGGGGTTTTTGGGGAACTACATGGCTTTTTCCACCCCGTTTGCAGTTTCATAGGACGTGTGAGACCGTTGCGAACGTAGGAACGTATAAGGTTCGCGACCGACGATTATGGTGCTTTTGGGTAAGCGAGTGGCCCTGGGACGCGTCAACGAACACAAAGGTACTGATTATTACATTTATTTGCTACAATATTGGTTGCCTGTAAGGGCATATTGGGTATGTTAACGTGTATCGGTGGGAATCCGGTGTAATTCATAGTCCCGTCTGCCGAATATTGTAGAGCCCAGATTAAACCATTTCTGTGTTGACAGCAGCCTGTCAGAATATAATTCCTGTCCGAACTATTGATGCGTACCTTTATTTACTGTGATATAATATTTAGATAATAAGTTCATTTTATAGTAGATTGGCCAGTCTTCCCCGTAACTCTTAAATTAGGCCGTATTCAAGATCCGGAGAAGTTTTCTTGTAACATTGTGTGTCCTTTTGTTGTTTTTTGTGTATGCTGAATAAGCCATTTCTTTAGAGAGAGATAAATAGCTATTCCCCAATTGGACTTTCATCTTAAACTTAGCATAAGTTAACTGTGATTATTTTGTATTTCAGGGGATATGTATTTGTCGAAGTGCCC
>JAHWXV010281014.1:0-22314 GCA_024586415.1 Phrixothrix hirtus | reverse complement strand
GCACACGCACACGCACACGCACACGCACACGCACACGCACACTCACACTCACACGCACACGCACACGCACACGCACACGCACACGCACACGCACACGCACCCGCACACGCACACGCACACGCACATGTACACGCACACGCACACGCGCACGCGCACGCACACGCACACGCACACGCGCCCGCACACGCACACGCACACGCGCACGCACACGCGCACGCACACCCACACACACACATACACACGCACACCCACACACACACACACACACACACACACACACACAAACACACACACACACACACACACACACACACACCAATTTCTAAAAACATGTTTTTAGGACTCAGGGGACCTGAAAACGCGTATTTCCGCTAAAAACTGGACATCGAAGATTTGGACCGCAGGCATGACTTTATCTATACTATATTTCATATACATACGTAAGAGAAAGTAAAAAGATATTTGAGATGTCCGGAAACTTGATTCACTAAAATTTTGATGTGTTATAAAGCATGCACTAAAGCAAAAATTATAACAAAAGAATAAACAAATGAGCGATGTATCCCGTTTATATCCAACGTCACTAAAGTGTTGTGCGGTTTTTATACTCAATAAGATATAACGATACTTAATTGCACACGTGATTAATTAAATTTCGCTTGTTCAAGAACACCTGCGCAGAAGTTGTTAATTTAAAAATATAGTGAATTGACATCAAAGTTGGTTAGCAAACAAATCTTATTATAATAAAGTAATTTAACAGTGTAGAAATTGTTGAGCGTAGAACATAGAATTCGTTGTGATCACCGGGCAACTTTTGAGCCACGCTCGCGTAATAAATCGAACGTTAAATGTATGCAATCAATTATTACATTTGGAAACAATTTTCCTTTTTCAAAATAATTAATTCTTGACCAAAAATACTAGTAAATATTTTGTTATAACAAAATCAAATTTTATAGCAAGTCAGAAACAAGACGTAAATTTTAGGCTGCGACGCAAGAATCTTCAGGTCCCAAATACATCCAAAATTTCGCCATCTTTGGCGTATGCCAATGAATAGAAATACAGGAAAACTAATCTGGATATGAAAGCTCTTGAGAAAACAGATTCTACCTTTAGAAGGATGATTTTTCTTACGCTACGACGTTGCGGAACGGGTATTCCCCCGCTAGACTGCTGGTCACCACACTAGGCCCACAGGAAGGTAAAACAAAGGGGTAATCCTGGTGTGGAGAGGCGACAAGTCGATGAATGCAAAAGGAGTACCCCAAAACATAGCATCGGGCTTACCAGGAAGCTGTCGGCGGCCCTAAACTCATGCCGTCGATTCTTCGTATGTATCGGGCGTCTTTAACCCCATACCAAAGAGACTATAAAGAAAAACCAGTACACAAACAAGCGACGCCTACTCACCCTAAAGATGTAGGTGTTTTATGTAGTAAAGCAACAAAGTAGAAAAGTAATTGAAAGTATAGTCGGAGCCAAGTAATCAGTGTGCGTCTTCCACAACGAACCGACATAAAAAGGCCAAGATGGCGCACATAAACGCGACCTGGCAGATAATGTCGCACGTGAATAAAATTTATAAGGAATGAGCTTAAGCAACCCAAATCGCATCGAAAATTGTAAGGCTCGTAAGAAACGTTAACTTACGTTTAACCAGAGTAGAATTTAATTCAAGAGTGCGAATATAAACGCAAATAACAAGATTAGTTGACCTAAAATTAAATAAATGGTATCCAAATACCCAAGCAAAAAGAAACTGTTACAACACAATTGTTAATTATGAAAATAAAAACATGTACAAAAATATAAACTCTATTACAGACATATAAGGTACGTCAACACAAGGCATAATTCAAAGTTTTAAGAGATTGTGCAGGAAGGCACTTATCCAAAGTTTTGTTTCTAGAGCAGACCCATCTAAACATCTTCAGGATAATATTTACGACTAAAGACACAACGTATAATGCTGCTGAAGCTTGAAGCTGTATTCCAAACAGTACTCAGAAAATGTGTTGGACTAAACTGCGACCACAAGAAAATGCAAATCAAAATCAAATTGCATATCAAAAACTAATAATAGCGAAAATAATATCAAATACTGACTAAAAATAGACAGACAATTTCGAGGTACAAGATTTTATCTGACCATGAACTAATCGCTTGTTACTAAAGTTAGACGAAGTTATTTTGATGTTATTTCAGAGGATTTGTCGCCTCCACCATCAGTCACAATGAACCTGAGAATATGATAACAAAAGTTATAGATTGGCATTGAAATAAAAAGTAAGCAGAATCTGTGCAGTTAATATTATTACGTAAAATCCGTAACCTTGCAAGCAGAAATAGGGACAAACAATTAAACAAAAAAAATTACAGATTATTTTAAAAATTAACATTAATTGGGTTTTTGTATATGTATGTACAGTCAAGCACCAAAAGTCCATGCACATTTAGCCAGGAAAATTTCTTGGGCTGCAACGACCACTCAAAGCATCGCAAACACTTGAAGCTGTGTTTGCTCCGCCTAAAAGTGCTAGAACTAAATCTAGTATTAATTACCCAACTGCATTTGGTCGGATAAATAGGTTTTATAAAATAAAATAAAGTTTTATTCAATACATGCGTGCTATGTATTATTCTAAACTGTAAAATTGATTGATATGCCCACAAAAGACATTTATTATTAGTAAGACCAAATAGTCAAGTGTTGATTATTTTAGTCAGTAATCAATAAAAATGTTCTTATTTACAACTATAAATATCCTTAGTTAAATGCGTGCAAATAAATTTAAATTGTTAACACAACTAAAACTAGAATTTCTACTCCTTTGAATACGTCAACTAATCTTATTATGACTATTGTTTGTTTGTGTATTGTTTTAAATTTAAAATAGAGAAAGTTCATAAATTATAGTCAGACCTGACAATTTTATTACGGGCGGTTTGCGTCTCAAGTTCTAGGTAGTTTAAAAAGGCAAGCAAATATTAATAACAATATAAGAGCCCGAATAATGATGCTTCAAGCAGGGATTTCAATATTTCTCAAATTGCGAGGGAATTGAATGTTGCCGTCAATATTAATAAATAAATACTTTGAATAATTAGATATACAGGGCGAAGCTAACATCGTTTCTATAAATTCTATTCCGACCACATGTATTATTTATCCTTGAAATGAGTGAAAATACCTGTAATAAAATATGTTAACATTCAACTTCGGTTTGTATTTAAAAAACAACAGTCATGTTTTAAACCACATATGTAAAATCTGTAAACACCATACCACATGTCTTAAAAAATACTTTTAAATAACAGAAATAACAGAAATATGGACATGTTTCTAAATGTTAAAAATCCGTTCTGTTGTTAATAGCTTAGTTTTCGAGTCGCACTGTAAAACATCAAATTTTGGTCATCCCGTAATACAAACATGCTATTTTACGTCTCTGACATAGTAACCTTTCCTAGATTGGTAAATCCTAAACAAATGTTTCAAATGATTTATGGTTTCGGCTTCGACTCGTTTTGGATAATTCCAAATGGGAGAAAATGCTTAGTTAATAAATTTAAAGCGACACATTTTTAAACATCTTTAAATGCTACATTAGTGTAGAAGTGTATAGAAGTAACTGGATCTAGACAACTAAATTACCATAAGTTGATAGCGGTAAAATTAAAATTTTTGGTTTTATATTTTTTATTTCAACATCTATAGATTTTTTAAGACAATAAAGAGGTAAAAAAATGTTCGAATAATATAACAGATATCGTTAGCAATTGTCATAAAAATGGGTTCAAAGGTAACAGAGATATAAAATTTTTGTTATTTTACTTCCGTATAACACCCTTAAAGATTTCCGATGAGCAATCATATGATGTAATATTGTAAAATTGTAAAAATATTCAACCTACAAGAGCAAAACCCTTAATTACCACTACAATATAGGTAAGAGAATAATATTCTAACGGCACAGAATAAGACCAGTAATTAAATTAATTTTGTTAATCAAATGTCAATAAAAATTATTTTCCAATACAAATAAATAATTCATATGCGTAAACTTCGACAATTTGTGGATTCAGCAGATAAACAAACATCGAACATATTGATTGCCAATCGTTTTGTAATTATTACTTTCTACGAAATGCAGCCTGTGATTGTAATACACGTACGTATTCTAGTAACTCCGCCTATTTTAAAAGGGGAGTGTGCTAACATCGATAAGCTTACAGAGCGTAAACCAGTTTGAACCCTAGGGTGGGTATGGACTTTTGGTTCTTATTGTGCATATATTTTGTAACAATATAATGAATATTCTGATTTATACTATTCTGATATCATACATTGCCATGCCTTTACTCATCGCTGACTTTGAGTTTATTTAGATAGGTATCGGTTACAGTAATAAGTCATTCGTGATTACATCATTTATTTCAGTTCGAAGAAACCTTCTGCAGTATTCCTAAATGTTCTAATATTTTGTAAAATTGTCGTTGATTCTAATTTTGTTACAGTACATTATTACACACTCGTAAAATGTTTTATTTTAAAGTAACAGTAGCGCAAAAATTATGCAATAAAGCTTAGCAGTTGTTTTACAAAAAAATTGAATAAGCTAAGATATGAAATTATTTCATTTATTATGATCATTTCTCGTTTGTTTCTATTAGAAATGTTTTATGTGTCTAAATGTTAGTATGTAGTATAACGGAATATGATAGCTCAGAATTAACTGACGCATTAAATATGAATTTTTCCTGAAGGATCATAAACTCATAAAGTTATTTGAGTATTATTGTTTTTGCAATATTTGTAGCATCAAAAGAAGTAGCTTTCAGATGGATATAAAAGAATTGCAAGCTAATTAATGTAATTAAGTGTTGTTGATTATGTGGTCTTAAAAGCATTCATTCTTAATATATTAATTCGCAAAGCTTAAAAAAAGCGGGGAAAATAATTCGATGCCCGTTGGTAATCCGTAATTAATTATAACCCGCATTACAATATTTGGTTGAGTAAAATTAATTAGGTGAAAAACGTTTCACTTGTATTTTATTAAAGGACAAATTCGATTCTTTTTATTGTCATAATAACTGGCATTGCAATACGCCGCATTATGGAATAGAAGCTCAGGAATAAATAAATGACTTATTTTTAGAGAAAGGGATTTACATAGAAGCGTTCTTGTTTATTCGATGAATATTTCATGTAAAAGTCATATTTGAAATGTCTTGTTTGCATAGCTTTCTTTTGCAATGGTTTATTAATAGTTCCGATGTTTTTAATCCGAATACACCAAATGCTTTTGTTTGTTGTAAATTGAACGTGTATAATAATAACATAGGGCATTTTAGGTTAGTTTTTATTATGCGGTATCTGTG
This sequence comes from Phrixothrix hirtus, assembly GCA_024586415.1. Lineage (NCBI taxonomy): Eukaryota > Metazoa > Arthropoda > Insecta > Coleoptera > Phengodidae > Phrixothrix > Phrixothrix hirtus. The sequence continues at coordinate 16,923 of JAHWXV010281014.1, read as the reverse complement.
GACTATTAGAATACAAATATAAAATGTAAATGTATTACAAAAAGCGTCGCCCAATATTCACTAAGGATCATAGGCAACGTAATAATTATGTGATTTTATTTTTTCTATAAACGTTATACTTGAGTATTGATTGAATGGTATACACATAAATAATCATAGGTATAGTAAATATTTATATTCTGTGATAATTCAGTAAATTTAATATTATTTTATAGCTTTTAAGCCGTAATTTGCAAGTACTTGGTTTAGAATGGCCTGAAATTTATAATAAAACTATTTCAAATATCTAAAATATCTATTTTGAATGTGATTATTCATATAAACGTTGTTTAGGTTATATCCCCATCGAACCCTTGAATATAAGATATTTATTAAAAGCGTTATCCTTTCAAGTGGAACTAAACAAGTTTGTTTGGGAATACGTTAAAGCTTACTGTATGAATCATATTATCTTAATTATCTAAAATTATTTGTCATTACAATAGACTTGTTAGTGCTGTTTTTATAAAGGGCTCTAACCCTGATGTGTGTTCGTATTTTTGCCCTGAACCTATTCCTGTCAGTCCACATCATCCTGATGTTTGCCGACTATTATTGCCTTGCTAAACTGCAGTAGTTTCATCTTTAAAGCCGCCATTGTATAGACTGGTTGGTTATCTATCACATTATAATGGTTACATTACATTTATATTGTAGTATTGCCCCTTTCTTTTATAATTGTGTACGATTGCGTTGTGGGAGACACCGTCATTGAATGCTGTATTTTTGTTAAAAAAAAGGATTGTCTTCTATTTATTTATCTAGAAAAAGGCCGCTATTCAGTACTATAAAAGGAAGCGAATTTTATAAAGCAATCAATTTAAATAATCTTGTTTCTCGATTAACCGTTTTATTAACTGAACCTTCTAAACGAATTCTTGTATTGTAAAATAAATTTACAGAGATAATTTTTGGCTTTTATGCATTATTGGTAACGTACAATTTATGGAAATGAAAATATCACCAAGACAGAGTCTTTCTTGCAGATGCTATTTTAACTTTGTGCTGATTTTGTGTTTCCTCATAAAATGTTCATTTCACCATTTATATAAAAGTAAGTTCAATGTACGAGGGTTAGATAATAATTAGCTAGTCTCTGAAGAAACGTTTTTGCTATGTAATCAATCTATAGCCCATTGTAAACGTACAGCCCTCTTCTATTTACGCGAACAATATAAAATGTATCTGTCAAATTTCTGTTGTCATTAGCTGTTCAAAATAAACATGTTTGTAGTGGGTTCCATAATGAAAAATATTGAATATTGTGCTGTCATTAGATTTATGTGTACCGAATGACTGAAAAGTGCAGCTATCTTTCAAGAAATGCAAAATGTATTGGGCGAAAGTGCTCCATCCTGTCACTGTGAAGAACTGGGTAGATGAATTTGAAAGCGATTGTACAAGCATTCAAGGTGAACATCGCTTGTCTCTGGGTATGCATACTTGCTTCCAAATACGTCAATATTAAACATCGAATCATAACCCGTACAGTAAGTAAACCAATAAAAACTTCCTATACGTATAATACTTTAATGAATGCACCCAATCGTAAAATAAGCTGTGATTCGACATAAAGTATTTTCTATCGCATTTTACTAATGATAGGGTATTATAAAAATTACAGGTTTTATAATATTAGTTAGTTGGAGTTGCACACCTAAATTGCAAGTCGTTCCAGATCTTGTGACGCCCGTCCAGGCTGCCTGCAAGCACTATTAACATTTTTCCTTCAATGCCAATATTGTTTAGGTTCCTAATTGACATAGTAATTAGAAAAATGTTTTGTTATCAGTTGCCCAAACTAAACTCATTCGTAGAACAAATAAATCCTTTCTCTGGTTATGGATGGTCCTGAAATAGTGAAATTCGGTCATGTCATTTACCCCAAATAAAAATAAAATGTTTCTGTTACAAACAAATTTAATCTAGTTCGCCTTATAAGTAATCATAAAAAATCTCATACAGGTGTTAGTATGTTCTTAATTATAAAATTCATAAATGGTACTTAGCTATGAATATATATTCATAATTTAGCAAATGAACAACAAATGAATTTACCCACACTCCAAATAGTTTTAACGTAATGATTTCAATTATATGCAAAATTAAATTTTCATTAACCATTCTGCGTAAACCAAACTTAACGGGACACAGATATAAAAAAATCACTTATCTGTTTGGCCGGCAGCTACTGATGCCTCTAATTTTTGCCGTTGGAAAATTACTAAATTCGTTGCAGCATCGCTTTATAGATCGAAGGCTATAACTAAAAGAAACCATGAGCGACTTCCTCAAAATTCCATTTAAAAAAAGGACACTACTAAAAAGTTAAATCCAAGAATATCACGTATCTTAGATTCGATACGAACGATCGAAAATCCAACTAAACTAAGATGGGCTTTTCAAAAATTATTAAACAAATTTACGTAGCACACCAATGTGTATCATTATTCTACAAAGTAACTTATTAAATCCATCACCTCCCATTAAATAAACATGGATAAAACTAGTAAAATATCACACTTTCTTCCTTTTACCAAAAATGGCGACAACCATCATGCCTTGGTTTCCAAAATCCACACATGCGCGAGAAAAATTCAATGGATAGCATTTAACCTAAAAATGAGTATTATAACGCCCTCTTTATATGCAAAAATGAAGTTAAATAATTTAAAGTGTAAAATGCGTTGTCTAGAGCTAAACAGAACTTATATTCCCTGAGAATAATATTACAGGCACGGACTCAGGGAATTTAATGAATTTAAAAATAGAATAATTTAGAATATAGACTAGAAAGAATTTCTGAATAATAATAAAGGTAACAAAACCAAAGTAAAATGTACAATCATGTGCAAAAATAAAAGGTACGAAATTCAATTCGTAACAGCACTTCCGCAATAACTTCTACACTCGCCGTTTTTATTATTGCCTAATTCCAATTCGAACTATCACGTTTATTTTAACATTTCGGAATCTTTTTTGACACCTGACGAAGCCAACAGCATGCTCTGGGCTACCAAGGAGCGTCACAGCACTAGAAATGGGTTTGCAAAAGAAACAACTAACGTTATCTGCAATAACTAATGCCCTTGATATTCCAAGAAAGTGTCTGTTTAATATCTTAAGTACGGAATTATGTATAAAAAAGCTCTCCGCAAGATAGGTACCCCGTTTAATTAAAAACGACTTCATCTGCAAATATCACAATAGCATTTCAACCGTTTTAAGGAAAGCTGACTGATTTTGTGTGTCGATTTGTCACCACCGTTGAAACGTGGGTGCATCACTCTACCCCCAAAACAAAATTACAGTTGAGGCAGTAGGTTGTTCAGTTCCAATGAAGGCAATAGCTATTAAATTAGCTGGTGAGGTAATGGCTTCAGTTTTTAAAGGGACGCAAAATGGATGCTGATGATCGACTATCTCCCGAAAGAGTAAACCTTTTAGACTTTTAGACTAGTTACGTTAGAACATGCCAAAATTAGCTCGTAAAAAGATTATCAGCATAATACGCGTGCTCACACTTGAATAACTGTAATGACGAAAATTAAGGAATTGGAGTATGATTTACTTCCGCACCCGCTTCATTTCCCGGTTTGACTCCTTCTGACCTATCTACTCCTCAATTTAAAAATTTTCCCTAGTGGAAAGAAGTTTTCATCAGATGAAGTGCTCAAGACTGCTAACTACTGTAATTTTACAAACCTAGAGGGTAAAATACATTTATCTCTTCAGAAGATAATGTTCAAAAATAAAAAAGATTGCGAAACCAAAAAAACTCTCTTTCGTAATTGGGCTAACCAATTGCAATTCCAGCCTTCGTATAAACTTCGTTTAATAATAACCATTAAATGTATACTACGTTCTTGGATAAAGAATGCATATTATATAGTAAGCAATTCCAAAAAATAATGGTCAAATGGTATTTATAAGTATACCAAAATACTCTTTAAATAAATATGGAACATTTCAAATCTTGCACTATGTCAACATTGTTTCTAAAGAATGTCATTTGTTGTTTGTTTGTTTACTTTTATGGCTGAGGGTCCGGGATGCGGAATTTCCCTTGGCCCTCTTGGACTAGAACTACTATATAGTCATTTCGCCATGCCTACTAGAATTTTGCCGAATCATGAGGATTTCCACCGCCAGTAGGGATTTTTAACGTGTCAAACATCACATTAACACGGAACACTAATCCGAGAAGAACGCGAGTCTTCAAATTTTTCTCCTGTGAAAAATTTACTGACCTCGATCGGTTTTGAACCCGCGTCTCTTGGGTGTAGAGACTAACATGCTAACCACTACACCAGTCGGGGCTGGCACGAATGGTATGTACTATATCCACAAATAACACAATTTTAAGATAAATAAGCAATCTTTGCACCCACAAAATTATTGCTTATTTTCTTACTGTATTATACATATGTCGGATTGGGGTTGCAAATTTCTGTGTTCGCTTATCAATATTTCCCTTACAGACAAGTTAGAGTAGAGAAAATCGGTTTTGGTCAGTGCAGGCAGACAAAAGCTGCATTCGGTTGATGACGTCAATGTGATCTTCGAGATTTTGATCTTTAACTAACCTTACTTTGTAGATTTGTAGTAAACGATAATATAAATATAAATTATAGCCCATCCACAAATTAAAATTTAAGAATATAAATAAACACTGTTTCGAAAATCCCAAGAATATTGTAGCTAGAATAAATTTAAGTGTCAATAAATTAAAATTTTAGAAAATCTTCTAGGAAGAAGAACACGAGATGCCAAACTTCTACGATTTTATAATAACTTCGTAACTAAATAAAGTCGCCTCAAAATATGCAAAGGAAATAGGTCATAGAAATTAGCTTCTTTGAACGGTTAATTTATAGTGCATAAGTTAGTTCCTAAAATAAGAAATCTGTCTAAGTTTACTAAAATCGCGTATCGGTTCACGCTGCTTTCAAAACGTGAGAAAATAGTGTCGCTAATATCATTAACTAAAAATATAGAGAAAACGAAACTCAATTGGCGAGCAAAATAGCGGGTAATGAAATACAAAAGTCAAGTACTCCTCTAGAATAGTGCATTTTGCGTAAATCTTGTGAAGTTTCAAGTTATTAGGTGATTTGTGCAGCAGGCCTGAGCTTCTAGAAACTGAAACTTCGATAATTAATAGGTAACAGTAGCCGCTTGCAATTATCTGAGATGAGTCTTCTCGAACACATCGTTTGAGTGGCAAGACACCGTCATTCAACCGTAACAATTTTGTTATTATAGCAATTTCAAAAAGAATGTAGGAAGGCGCAGTCGTCTTGTGTCAATCGACCTAGGTTAACATCAAAAATTGATGATTATTAAACCAATAATCAAAAATGAAACCATTTTAATAAACAATACGTCAGTTCATTTATTAAATATTAAATTCGTAAAGACAGCCAAGTAAATTCGGTACTAAATAATCCTAGTCCGAATTTTAAGTCCATTTGTCTATTTTATATTGAAATATTTTATTCCATTTTATTTAAAAATCCTGTACGACACACTTAATTATCTACCGAATAGCTAAAAACTCCATTAGCAATTTCAAATTAATTAGAGGGAAATAAAAATAACGGCTTCATTAATTGCAACATTTAAAAAACGAGATAAACAGAATAGCTGAAAGCGACACAAAGTTGCACCGCCAAGCTACTCAAAATAGGTTGTGCTGGTCATGAGTTGAAGCATGATTCCACGTGTATTGGACGTTCTTAAACTTATAAGAACTAGTTTAGTTTAATAGAAAAAGTGAGCATCGTGTGGCGCCGTCTTGAAGTACATTCTTCAGGAGTCAACTCACAAGAAGAAACTTTATGGAAAATATAAAAGTGTAAATAGTGCCAAACCGTGATCTTGTGACACAGAGACAAAATATTACAGTGCGTACTTATAATACTTTCTGATAACTCCCTGTAGAGTGCAAATGATTGGTTTTAAATACATAAAAGTATTAATGACTAAAAATACAGGTGTGGAATTAAATATTGTTTAAACATAATATTTTAAGTATATATTACACATAAACGGAAACATAGACCTTTTATCAAAGCTATTAGCATTCGTGGGTAATACGTAATTCGATATAATGGAAAATTATAGATTGTATTAATTAATTTCAATTTAAACAAGCGCACAATCTGACTTATTTTATGTAAAGGCGTACAACTTTGAAAATAAAAAAACACTTGTAAACCAAGGAGTAGCTAAAAATAACATATACCCTTGGTTTTTAAACTAAACAGAAATGTTTATGCTCAAACATTAAAAATAAAATCTACACAAGAAAGGTTTATAATGCCACAGATCTGAAGCCCCACTACTTACATAAAATCTGCAGGTCATACATTTGTTATGATTCAAAAGAATGATTAAGCGAAGATAACATAGAAGTGACTATGAAATATAAATTTCGCTGTCTACGTTCTCATATTTTACACAATGAGTTAAGCTAATTAATAAGCATAACGGCTAAAATTTAAATAAATTTCATAAAGTACCGTAAATAAAGTGCACTAAATTTTAATCACGTTTTTGTAACATGCACGTGATTTTAACAAACAATAATTAATTACTGCACTTTCTTTAATTAAATGAACCAAATAGAAGCCTTTTAAGTATTAAGTAAGGATATCTTGTTGTGGTCAGCGGGTCTACAAATTAACATTTTATTTGCAACGAAATCAATAAAGGATCCGGTATAACTCTAAGTAAATTTTTGAGTACTGCAATATGTGAGTAGCTATTCAGGGATGAAACAAATCAACGGAGACGGAAACTGAAGTTCTTCAGCGACCTCTCGCAGACAAAAGTAAGTACTGCTTCTAAGAAAATAATGAAGCTGGCTGTGAAAACCCGCGCACTTATATCAAAATAATATAACTAGACTTTTAAGGTTAATGTAAACAGTCTGTTAATACGTTTGTGCAGATAGATATAGTGCTAATTTATAATAATCGAAGCACGTAACATTTAGCAGAAGTGGCAGACGAACGTGTTTATTATTTAGAAACATTACAGAGCGCTTTTCGCTAAAAAAATTTTTATATACAATCGTAAACGACGTTCCAAGAGTTACTTTAAGCCCATTCTCTCTTTTGCGCTAAGTAAAGGCAATGTAGCACAAGTCTTAAAGGAATTTTTCGTGTATTTTGTTTTTCAAATGTTTACTAATAAAGATGCATGTTAAATGTATAGTCAAGAACGAAAAATGTTTGATCAATTGCAAACGTGATTCACTTGAATCGCAATAACCATACAAAGGCGACAAAAGGCGCATCCTTCCCTTAATAGCTATAAATGAAGTGGCGCATATGATGTGTCAATTAAGAATGATTGTAATACAACAACGTATTTTAATAACTCCGCAAGTTGCAAAAGGGGAGCGTGTTAATAATTGATAATCTTTTAGTGCGGACGACTCTGTGTAAATCAATTTAAAGTTTGTGGTCGGTATGAACTTCTTATTCATAATTTACATATATACAAGACGCGTCTAATATGAGTAGCCTTTTATAGGCAGTTAGAAGAACATTAGGTAGATCAGAAGATTGTAGCTAACCGTAAAAGTCAATTTGAAGTTATAGCATAAATTAAGTTCAGCTCTGTTCGCTTTCGACAGTATTTCATTCAAGGCATAAATTAAATAAGCTTGTTTTGTTTTGTCGCTTAACGGCTGAATCGGTATTGATCGTACGTTGACATTGCTCTCAATCCTGCATTTTAAATTGTTTTGGTGTAAAAAACTGTATAATTCCTTAATGAAAATGATCAAACCTCGTTCCTTACAAACGCGATAATCCCGTAATGGGATAAGCTTTCTCGTTACGATAGCATTGAGTAAAGCTATACCTTTAATTTTTTACTTAAAATTACATAATATTTATGTATGTATTTATATCAACGACCAACATATAGATTAGGTGAGCCTCAATAATACATATAGATCCTACAATTTGCACCAAAAACCGGAAATTACATTAAATCAGCACCATGGTGTCTTCAAACCGTACTATGCATGCCGTTGGGAATCTGCTTGGTTTGGATAGCACTGAATTTTAGAATACTAACTATTTACAAATGAATCTACGACCTACTCGAACGGGTATCTAACAATATTAGAAACTGTTGCCCAACTACCTGCACCTAATAACCCTAATATTAAGCTTGTATGTTCAAAATTAGTTTTAGTCTTAGTTGTATTTCTCTGTTACATGTTATTGTTTTGTGTATTATATTCAATGTGTGAACAGTGTTTGTCTTTTGCAGCTTTTCCACCCTGGGTCTCTTATCAGATCACACAGTGTGAGTTTTACATTAGTAGTCGACTAGAAGTAGCTTACTTCTCATGTGGCTTCTAATCGTTTTTCGGCCCTTTTCACAAACAATATTTGGTCAAGCCTCCCATCTCATTATAATATGAACAGGACTGCTTTGAGGTAAATCTGTGTTTTGTTTCCAGCGGTCTCCTTTTCCACAACGTTATCATATCATTTTGTTGTCTAACTTCTAAGTTTCCTTTGAAGTCCTGACTTCAAGTTCGGATATATTCTTGATTTCTTAGTGGTTATGACCTCAACACCTATTAGAATAGATGCACATTTCCTTTCTTTTCTTGAGCCGTATGCGGTGTCAACAAAAAAGCCTTGGATTAAATCTTGGATTACTTTAACTGACTTTATCTGGGTTTGCAGATGCTTTTATTTATTTCTTATTGTAATCATACCAACTGGTGTACGGAAGTCGTAACGTCGCATATAACCTTTATCTTATGGCATCAATTTTCATATATTTGCTCTAGAAGATTGTTTCTACTTAAATTTCCATGCCTTGGAATGAGCATATACGAGCTGTTACATAATTACTGGTGTCTTCTGGTAACTTCTTAGCTCGAATTTCTTTCTTCAATTTATCTGAGTAGAAACCGGGTAGATAATTATTTTCAAATTCCTAAATTAATTCTCCCCAACTTTTCCTGTTGTTTGTGTAGCTCGGAAGGCGATTCTTGCAATTTCTATATCTTGAATTCATAGCAGATATGCCGTTCCATAGAGTCATATGTTCCTTTCTTATTATAATGTATATTTGTGCTTTTATGCTTGGCTGGAGTGCTACTGGAGCGGCATCGTTCATGATCCTACCCGTGTCTGGAGTACTGAGGGTCTCTACCACGATCTTCTAGCTTCTGTTTCACTTATCGTTTTACCTTCCGCGTGTACATCGGGTCGTCTTGTTCATCCAGATATATTTTTTGGAGTTCCAGTTTCAACTCATGGTCCTTGAACTAGTATATCTATGAGGTTTTCATGCTTGGTACAATCATCCTATCTTTGGAAGTTTACTTCTAATACTACTCTAGGTCGCCTCTTATAACGATGTGTCGGTACAGAACGTTACTTCGTTCTTTATTTTCAAGTTCCTGCTCGGGAGCCACCTTATATCAGCAACAGGTCCTCTGTACAGCGAGGTATAAATATAAAGCTTCCCTATTTAATACAACTTACCCGCTTAACCACTGTATAGATCTACACAGGTGAAATGTAATAGAATATGAAACTTAAGTAATTAATTAAGTAACAATGTCATATTTCTATTAGGAGCAGGCCAAAAGTTAACCCTTTTTAGCTAATTGAAAAGACAATTTCTTTTAGAGCAGCCTGTATTGTTTATCGGTTTAGTTTAGAAATAAATTGTATTTGTTTTCTGTACTATTAATCCACTGAAAATACTAAGTCGAATTTATTCTAAATAGTATTATTATCACAAAAGTTACACTTATTTATACTTATCGTGTTTATTTACTAACCAAAATCCTAATGTTATAATGCTTAATTATTAATTTTTACAAAATTTACACCAATGTTTACATAAAATCATAAATTGCATTTTTAATAAAGTTTGAGACTGCCTAGCCCCTAATTATTAGGCTTCCCACTATACATGCGTAGATTGTTGATAAGCGATCTCAATTAACGCTATGCTAACATACACGAATTTTTCACTGTGTATTGCAAAATTGTAGGAATGTCTTGCTGGTTATTTATTTAAGGTATTTAACGTCATTGCTAGTATGTTTTATAGCATTATTTTCTTTCGTGGTTGGTTAAATTTATATCCATGTGAGTATTCAGTTACCTTCTACTTTAGAGCTTTCGTAATTATTTTTATCGGTGATTGAAATTATGCCATATTTTAGCGTAATTTCAATTAAGTTCAATAAATCGATCAATTTAGGGAACACTATTATTCATAACGTTCCCTGAAATAATCGATTTATTCAATGTATTAGATTCAGCGATTATTCTGTTGTTTTAGCTAATCAACGTTTAATCGCCTCATTTCTTTTAATTATTTGTAATTAGCTAATTGGAACGCCACATTTAGCCACAAGTAATGTGTTTTTAGTTTTAATAAACATAGCGAATAAGTACAAACAGAAAATTTACAAAAATCTTATATAATTCTTAAAGTTATTAACTAAACAACTAAATGAAAAATTTACAATAACTTACTATCGTTTTCAAAAGTATTAAAAATAAGACATTTTAAATTGGAAATCTTCTTAAAATTGTTAACTAAGGAAATGTCTTTAATTTTGTCCATTCTTGGATTACACTATTCGTGCTAGACGAAATGAAAACTATTTAATCTAGGCATTAGTTAATGATTCGTTTTTTTCCATCTAGGAATTTGATTAATACATTATAAAAATAAATAATCCAAGACACTTTGTTCGAGCAAATAAGGCGTTTGCTAATCGCATAATTAATAAAACCGTTAATTTGAACTGTAACAACTAATAAACATATTTTATGTTATATTTAGCATCTATTTTTGTACTTATTGTTATCTTGACGGTAACATGTCTACAACTCGACTCATACAAGACTACAAGTATAAGGAAAACTAATCCCTTAAGCTCTATGTAATGTTACTCATACCTGCATTGTTAGGTAGAATATTTGTAAACCCGAGCCAAGGTCTTTAACTTTCACAACGGTAATTAATGCAAATTCAAGTATCTTTACTTAAAAATAGATTTCAAAAAAAGTATTTATGTTACATTAAATTGTAGATATGTAGAAATTATTTTCTAATAATGCAAGAATTATTGAAGTAATTTATAATTAATTTATACGTTCCCTAAGGTAGAAAGAAACATATTTACAATATTCAAACCCACATAATCCAACACCCTTTATAAGAATAATGTTGATATAAAGCTCTAAAGTATGACGCTAAATCTGCAAAACATATAACTAATTTAAACTAAGTACAGCAAACAAGAAAGTACATTTCCTTTATATTTGCCTTTATATTTTGAAATTGTATGATTGCAGTATTTACTGTTAAAGCATTCATAAACGCCTAAAAGGAAATAAATTCTAAAAATCTTTCGAAATATTGCAATTAAAGCTTTGTCTTCTACCTTACAATGTCAGTTTGGACACAAGCACTTTGAAGCGCACTAAACCTTATTTAAAACAAATAGCGTAATTATTTACCACTGTGACGAACTTCTAATATATTACATAATTACTTATTCAAAGATTCAAATTTTAAATATATAAAATTATTAGAAATTGCTAATAATCATAAAATTCAGTATTAATTCAAAGTACGTAAACAATGAAAAATAAATATTAATTAAATCAATAATTAGTTGTCAAAAATCCTATAAAGTAAAAGCATTCCAGAAAATAAATTGCAAGTATAGATAAATAAGAATCAAATTCTTAAGAAAGATAACAGGAAATTATTTTCTGGAATGATAGATAAACATGGAATACAATGAACTCTTTAAATTCTAAATATTTTTATTTAAGATAGCTTCAGATATCTTGTGGTAGAAATATAATATGCTAGTTAAGACAAATAAAAATCAGTAAATGGTTAGAATTAATTATTAATAAATGGCATAACTTGTTTTAAACTATTGAAAATATTTAAATAGTGGGAAAGTTTGTTATCTAATTAACTAGCATTTGACAAAAATCCACTATAAAAGGACAAGTTTTCTTAGAAAATAATTACACGAATTACCTGTAATATATTATGGATTATCAAGGAAGGTCCTTGATGACACATGATATATTCCTTCCTAAAACCACTTCCGATGCTTTTATAATTTAGCGACTCCTTTTCGATATTATTACGGCTTAGCTTTTCACGTAAAGATTACCATGCTTTAGGACCCTTATTCAAAATCTGGTAATCTAGTATTTTCCTTTACGAATGGTGTTTGTCGCTCTTTATGGAGCCCGACTCTAAAGCTCTACAACGCTATCAAATTGTTTCATGTTTCTAAGGACACCCATCCGAGAAAGATATAAATAAATGCAGCTCCAGGTCCTAAAGATATCATCACAGTTTAAAGACTGTTTGACTGTTTTATTCGAAGCCGATATGATATTAATTCCTCCGCAAGCCACTCAAAATAAAGATAGTTCAAGACCCATTGAAATCCCATATAATAACCTACATTCTTATTAAGTAAATCAATGTAGCGTTAGCAATTGCTCGGGCTCAGTGGTTACCGGGAGTTTGGGTGTGGACAGAATGTCTGATACAGGTTTCCAGAATGCCCAAAAGTATCAGTAAATTGGTGCCAGACAATTTTTCAGGATAACTAAAATATTACTTATTGATGAGTTCCTAAAGGGGTCGAAATTGTTACAACTTCCTTGACTTCGCAGCACCCTAACAGTCAAATAAACAACGCAAACATATATAAAGGCTTCATATATTAATTAATAAAGCCTAATGTTGCTAAACTCTGTTTATTTCAAATAAGTCTACTGAATAGTATGAATAACAAAGATAAACTAGATAAATTTTGACATGAAAAATATGACGGTCTAAATTAGTAAATACAAATGCACAATGGTAATATTATTCGTTTACAAACGGAAAAACCATAATACTAAGTATCGAAACATTGTAGCGCTCCAAAATTAAATATATGTACCTCGTATCAAGATACCGATAAGCGATAATGATACACCTTTCGGCTTTAAGCCAATAATACCGCGCGTGCTCGGGTTCTCTATCTTTATGAAGTCTTTGTTAATCAGAATCTATCTACTGTAACTGTGTGGCGATTCTAACAATGTGTATTAATACTGAAGATAAAATGCATAATTACTAAATCATATATAATAAAACAGAATGACTTTATCACAGAAGGTGAACGTCTAATCGTTTCAGATGCTTATATTCGAAGAGATAAAGCGCATTTTATTGAAACTTATCAATCCGTCAATTTCATAGCCATTAAGGATGGACTTTAGATGGGTAGGTAAAGTTCTTTTAAAAAACAAAATCAAACCTGGAGACGTTTTCTTTACAGGATAGCAACATTTCGTTACTTTTAATAACGGGATAGCAAGAATCTTCCCAACTAATACCATATTCAATAATGCTTTAGGAGCAAGACACATAAATAAAATCATGTCGACATCGACACGATAACAATGCCACTGCGGAATAAAAGGATTGCTCTAAGGGTATTAATTATTACTTATCGCTTACCCACATAGTTTACTACTACTACTACTATATTTTAGCAAGCGAAACCGGATTACATTTCCAAATTAAGAATTTACCAACATCAATCAAGAAATGCATCACTACAAATTTTTTGGTTCGCAGAAAAACAGCATCTATCATTATTTATTATGCTAAGGCGTCTACGATAAACCTCACACGCGCGTTTTCAAAACGCACGTTACCGAAAACATAACGAGATGGCGACACTTGCCGAAAACCCTTTGTTATACATAAATAATAAATTTTAAAGTCAATTCTAGATATTTTGAAATAAGAGAATTACAAGTTAAGGAGAAGCGTAAATAAAAATTTTATCATTAATTAACAACCAAAGATCCCTTATAATATTGCATATTATAAATACGAGAAATTATATATAGGATGTTTCAGGTGAAACTTTCGAAATTAATTACAAGTTAATGCTTAAGTACACCAAATGAAATATTTATAAAAATAAACGTTACACACAAACATGACACAAAGCACCCTGCATGGTTAAAATCGCACGACTAAGCATAGAATAATGTTAGATAACAAATGCATGTCCCATATAACCTTAAACCTAAGTTTTTAAATAGAATTTGTACAGAATATGGATTTTCATGCTTCTAAAATAAATGTTTTAAAATACCATTCAAATGCAATTGACTCAGTAATTGTACATATGTAAATAAATAAAACGCAAACGATATCGTAAGAATAATGCACTAAATAAATCAGAACGAGAAAATTACGATTGCTCTCATAGCTAAATAGATTGTCTGCAAAAGTAGTTAATATACATGCTGATCCTAAATAATAGATAAAATCATATCTACACCCCCAAAACCAATTAAAGCTACTGATCAAAGCCAAAACTCTACAGTTGAGCGAAGACCATTTGTAGCAGATCTACTAGAAATAGTTAGTCGAGGTAATGAGTTATTTTTGCAACTCAAACCGTCACTAACTACGGACATATAAAAGTCGTGACAATTATTAATTATGAATAAAGAATTTTAACCAATATTTTGAGTTTTAACTGTCTTTAAAATTTTTATAATCCACAAGCTTCCGTAATATGCAAATTAGGGCAAGATTTTTTTTATTCAATATTTTAAAGTTTTCATTGTGATCCAGCACACAAGATACTAATTAGTAGGAAACCAATTGATAATGTACATGATTATACAACAAAAATCTTGGAAAACGATTTTTATGAGATTCACTGACAAAACTTTTGTAGACACCTTTAAAAAATCTGAATTTATTAATCTGTAAAAGAAACTTTTCTTGCCAAGATTCAATCATTTAGAAATTCTACAGAATTTAGTATGTATTCGTAGAAATATTAAATTTCCATAAGATGTTTACAATAATATTTTCCAGTCCTAATACCAAAATAAAATTTGCATAATTAGGTAGAATTTCAGTAACATTCTTATTTTTATAATTGGTTAATCAATATTAAATTGATAGAAAAATAATTACAAAATTAATATATTGCAATTTTTATGGAAATAAAATCCAAATAGGTGATTTAATTGTATAAAGAAACTGAATGAAGTGCGAGGTATAATGCGGTATTAAATAAATAGAACAAAGCTTAGATTTAGATACAATTTATGGCAGAATGTACGTCAAAACAAATCATATTTTTGATGGATTTTTACTTGAAAATCTAGAAACAAATGTTTTCGAACTAAATTAAAAAGACATAGATTTATTTATGTTTACCAACGACCCGTGTACATGTGTGCTAATCAATAATATTATATACGGAACACGCTGTATATTGTTTCTTCGTATATATTCAACAATAAAACCACATTTATGTATTAAAAAACAAAAACTGTTTGATTCGACCATTTTTATTATGTATCTGTTTTGAAAAGTAATACATACATCGCCTAGGTTTTTAAATATTCCTAATCACAGCTAAATATCATTTCTTACAAAAATTAATTTTACTAATTTGGAGATTGGTTTGAGTCAACGCTTATTTTTCAGTTTTTAAAGCAGCAATGATAAAGGGATATGCTAAAAGCTTTAAATCTTAAAAACCTTTTTAAATTTAATTTGAGTATTTACAGATCTCATGCATTGAAAAGCTTGATGCTGTGGGCGATATTTGAGGTTGCTTAGTTAGCTGTTCTGTGGCAGAACTTAATCCAATAATCCAATCAAAGATACAATATAGAAAATTTAGAAATGGCATTGAAGGAGATTTCGAAATTTTAAATTGTTATTGTGCCTATGTCAATATTAAATAGCGGTTAGAGAACGAAATCAATAAGGATATTATATATTTTCTCATACAAACGTTGAAGTACGTTTAATAACTAAAGTAAGTTAAATAATGTATTTTTAAACGTTAATTGATTCAAGTTTCAAGGCAGAAATATGTGCAAAACAATAAATTGCACGTGTCCAGCAACAGTTATGTACTGTATCCTAGCAAACACAATTGTACAAAGGAATTTCAATTTCTAGCCGGAATTTTACTAAAACAAAACAAGGTAGTAGAATTAGGAATTTGTTTTATTTCTTATGTAGTTTCTCTTCGTAGTATAGTTCTGCAGCTTTTCTACTAGCTAGCTTATTCCTTTGTCTTAAAAGGAGTTAGGCTGCTGTTGGAGGCACAACTTAAAAAGCTTTAACAAAATTATTTAATTTAAATTTTATTCTTTTTAGATTCTCTTCCAATGGACCAAACAGTTAAAGGTTGCAACAAATCATTTGGATATGGTAAAACTTCTCAATGGTGGTTTTGATGAAGTACGCTCAAATTCCTAATTAGCGGTTTCCACTTATTTTAATCGGGCCTTATTTTGCTACAAATTGCAATAATGAATATTTACCTTCTGCGAAAATGTCAACGAAAATTACTCCTAATGGATTCTCTAATGCGATTGCAAAAACTTTTCTATCAGACGTTAAGGTTTTGAACTCTCTGGAAATGATGCTGATGAATACCACCGCTTTATTGATGCCAGTCTGCTCTCTGGATCAAAATGATAAACACAAGCATGATCACATATAGCTTTAAGGAACTGATCCTCTTTATTTTAGTGACGCTGTATAAATTGCTGTATATTTGAACTAGATAGTCTTCCTGCTCACAAGGGGACGTGCACGATCTCAACCAACTCTCACTTTGAGAAAATATAACTTGTTATGAATGATACTATTCACACGTACTGATTGAAATAACCTTCGTTGTGTTCGAACTGATAACACTGGTCAACACATATTTTGCTGCTGGACTGTTTTAAGCTGTTCTTAACTAATTTTGATGCGCTGAATCCAAAAATATCATCAGATTTTCTCTAT
>JAHWXV010281004.1:0-11664 GCA_024586415.1 Phrixothrix hirtus | reverse complement strand
TTTTTATACTGATTGGCAGGTGAAAGTGGCGTAATGCTGGACTGCCATTGGTATTCACGGAATACCAATGGAAATCGTGGATTTAAAATTGCATTATTTGTGCATATGCAATATCTCAAAACGCTTAAAAATCTGTCGGAGATATGAGAAATGTTTCTCAGAGCTCCAATGTCATTGAAATATTGCTATTGCTATGGACAGCAATTTTTGCGCGGACGTATGGCCTGCTGACGTATTTATCCGATACCTTAAAAAACGATAATAAAGATCAAATCCTTTAAAAATATTTATTCACTTTCAACATTAAAGCATCATTCTAGTTAAAAACTTAGTAAATCTATATGCCTTCTTAAAAAAAGTATAAAAAACGAAGAAAATAAAACATGAAAATAAAGTAAGTATTTATTAATTATAACGTGTGCCAATGTTACTCTTAAAAATTAGCCTCTGTGTGATAAATTTCAAAGCATGGGGCTATACACAATCTAATGGCACATTTTTTGCATATGTAGACGCATGCTTTTCTTCTTCTTATGCCTTTGTTAGTGTGAGAACAAACCCAGTATCTTCTAGAAGCGCACTTACCACCTTCTTTTCGTGGAACTGAAGACGGAAAATGTCTCTGGTTTAGATGTCCATTGCCATTGTCATAATGTGCGATTTTCTGTTGTTCTGAAAATCTAAAAGAAACATGCATCAACAAATTGCGCTTACGTTAGTAATGCAAATATATGTACTTAGCATAGTAAAAGTAATACAAAACTCTAATAGTTGACGGATAACCGCAAGATGAAATTTAGCAAACGGAACCTTCTTGCTACATCGTGTTAAATACATGCAATGAGAATTTAGCACGGTAATATCTATTGATTAAAACAATAGGTTTCTGTTCCTTTTCACGCTTTTTCGATTATAATATATGCTGCTTATCAGCATGTCTGACTTGTCGACTGCTCCCATTTGATGATTGTACTCAAGTACACATAATGGCTTTACTACGTTTTTATTAGTAGATTTGTTTAGTTTAGGCTGGGTTAACATTTCATTTGCGTGCATACTAGTCAGCATAACTACGTCACGTCGATCTTTCCATTTTATCGCTAGTAACTTCTCACTACTTCTCCAATTCGTTTCTCCAGGTTTCAGTTTCTTTTCAAATGTTGGCATGTGCTTTCTATTCTGTCGTACAGTTCTACATGAGTTAGTTTGGTTTTCAAAAAGAAAAGTTGACAAGGAAGGGCTTGTGTAAAAATTATCCGAATATAATGAATGTCCTTTGCTAAAGTATTTGTCTACAAGTTTAACAACAGCTCCTGAGGAACCAAGGCCATCCCTGTCATCTGTCTTGATATGCGTTTCCTTTCCTATGTACACAATGAAGTCTAAGACAACCCCGGTTTCACAATCACATAGAACTTAGAGCTTGATGCCAAATCGATATTTCTTAGTTTTAATGTACTGTTTAAAACCCAACCACCCTTTAAATATAGCATGCTTTCGTCAATAATTAAATTTTGAAAAGGATAAAATGTGGCCTGATAATTTTCTTTCAATTTATTTAAAACATTGTCAATTTTATATAAACGGTTATTAGGTGGTGCAATCTGGTTATTAGAAAAGTGCAAATAGCGATAAATTTGAAAACACCTATCTCTTGACATGTGTTGGCCAAAACTAAGTGTATGCAGTAAACCGTCTTGGGACCAGTAGTCCTTTATTTCAAATTTTTTGATATGGGGCATAAGCATTGTTAAAGCAATAAACACATATAACTCCGAAGGTTCAGTATCTTTCCACTGTTTTGCTTTTTGTTGATTTGCGTATCTGTTCTCTTCTTCGACGATAATAGTTATTATGTCATCTGCAATTAGATTTAGAAAATATTCAATTTTTTTGACTCTCCAGTCGAAGTTTCATTCTGGATACCGCTATTGCTATCATCGAACACATGTAAGTGTGGAAGGAATTGATTTTTCAGTCCAAATTATGTCTAATTCCGCTTTGTCTATAACATTACCCACTACAATATCTTCTACCACCTGTTCTGAAATGTCTTTCTCATTTTCATATTGTTCTTGTTCACAGACTTCGAATTCTTCTGAACTGTCACAATCACCATTACCGCCATTTGAACCGGGAGCGTATTCACTACCACTATCGACAAATGGTTCCTCTTCACTATCTGATAAATATACCTCATCGTCATTTTCTTTACTTCCCTATCAGTTAAACCACAATAACATCCACTACCTATTTTCCGCTTTTATGCTCGTTTGGAGCAATCAGAAGTAACACCATGCTATTCCAACATGTTGTTTACGCTAAACTGGTGCATATAGTAATATCGTAGCTGTATACCTATATTTTCAATCGATATCGGATATTTCCGTCAGTGACTCATTTTTCCGGCATCAGTTCATATAGCACCGTAATTACCAACGGATTATCACATCAACCGTCGCATATAGACGGCTCTATTCCAAAGAGGAAAATGTACCTTGAACAGATATATCCATCATTCGTCGGTAGCGCCAAATTGTTTCCTGATGGTAAGAGTATTGAAAGGATTAATGAACACATATTCAAATTGAAATATTAAACTTTATAATTGATAAAACTAAACTATAAAAATTTTTCTGCTTCAGTTCACATTATTGGGTTGTTTTTTACAGGAATTAAAAACAAAAATTTCTTAGTAATTAAACGTGTATTCAGTCCCAATCTTGAAAATGAAAAAACCGCTCCCTACCGAATCGAATAGCGTCTCCCTTAAAATTCTGTTGGTTTTAGAAACAATATCTCGACATCCTAAACCAGAGTAATAAGAACTCTGAAAATTGTGGAAAATATAACACTAATAATTAAAATATTTAATCTGAAAAATATAGTCGAGATACTTAGATGCAGGTTTGAATTTCCATTATCTATTAGAAATTCCTCCAAAGTGTCTAATTCTGTTGAAAATTTCAAGGGAAACTTTATAGGAATTTTTTCTAGAATACCGACAGGTTTTTCAGTTTCAGTTTGTAATTTTTTAAGTGAGGCTAATATTACCTTATTCTGATTTTTTATTTCTAATACATGCCCCAAGAGCACTTCAAAGGCAAAAATATAAGGTCCTGAATTTACAGTTATATTATTAATTTATTTACTTTTACCTGATGTATTAGTTATTGATATATTGCCAATGCCATTTACAATGCTGAGATTGCAAGCATCAGTGTAAACATTATCGTTGGCTTCTGATATCGATAAAGATGTGCCAAAATCATCATTTGTAGATTCTCTCAGTGGAGTAATGTTGCGATTAGATGGACAACGTTGTACATTTATGGGTTTAGATTATGGACGAGCTTTATCAGCTTTTCAGATTAAGTAATTCCATATAAAATCAACCAGAGGTTGTAAGCGCAACTGAAATTCTTAGAACAGTTGGTATTCATTCGGAAACACACAGTGTACATATAAGTAAATTAATAGTAAAACCCAATCGGTGAATCACCGGTACCATTTTATGTTAAAATTACAAACCCGAATCGTTAAATTTTGCAAAGCCTTTATTAATAACATTTATCAATATTCAAAAATCCCAGTTCACGTTTTGTAAAATATAGGGTTTTTTCTTAAAAATAATACATTAGCTTTCATATGAGAACGATGCTAAAGATAAATGTTAACCACCGATTCCTCTCTTCCCCGTAAGTTCGAGGTGAAACTTCTTTCAACATCAGTTCAGAGCTAACTACCATCAGATCAGCGTGCGTTTTTCCGTTCTTCAAGGGCGTGAGTGCACTTTAATTGGGCCAACGCCCTGGTTCGTGAAAGTTCATAAATGAAGAGTTATACCTCTTAACGTTTTTATCGAGATACTGAATTTGTGGGAATTCTTTATTCAACGATTGTTGGGGAATTGTAGGGGATCCGTTCATTTTTTCAACCATGTCCGTTCAAAGGTTAGGGACATTGCCGTGAAGTACACTACAGGTATGATATAATTGGAACCAAGGCCTTGATGCCACCACGCTGCTGACGCATTCAGAACCGTCAAATTTC
The DNA here is from genome assembly GCA_024586415.1 of Phrixothrix hirtus. NCBI lineage: Eukaryota > Metazoa > Arthropoda > Insecta > Coleoptera > Phengodidae > Phrixothrix > Phrixothrix hirtus. The sequence continues at coordinate 7,611 of JAHWXV010281004.1, read as the reverse complement.
CGTCTACACGTAAGCGGAATTTTTACTATAAACTTACGGTCAAGTAGTGATCCAATAAAACTCTCATTTCCTTTGCCATTTAACTACGAGTGGACAATTAGTTCGATCAAATCATATGTCAAAGACAATTAAAGTAACAGTTAGTAATAACAAAAATTGACATTAGTTTGTATTAACCATTTTTAATTTTTTATCGAAGTAAGGCCTTTACAGAAGGGTCAATTGTGTTATCTCGATTAATATTATTTGTAACCTATATAAAGCATAGGGTGCCCCATAGGGGACCCTGAGTTTTCAATGTTTATATTTACAATAAACTCACCCTCTAAATTGTGACCTTTACTTAACTAAATAATTGAACTTATTATAGATTCGGTGTAATATTTACAAAATTATCTCAAATATCTATCTTCAACTTGACCGCATTACTAGCTCCAGTGGAGTTTATGAAAGGGGTTGTTGTAGAATCCTAAAGAAAAGTTCCAAAGATTACGTAATGGTAAAGTTAAAGTAGAAGAACGTCATTTACTTGTGATCCGAAGACTTTGAAGCTCCCAAAAGGAATTGGGAACAGTGCCGCCTCTGGTTCTGGTTCTGATTCTTGTACGGCACAATTTGATCCTAAATTATTGTACAGGAAAAGAACGTGGAAGGATGATAATTGACTCAATTGCAATCCGCCTTTGAGCGTTAATATACCGAATTTCCAAAAATTTTTTTAAGTGCGCATTGTAACACTCTATATGCTACATTTAGTTTACTTTTTATTGAAAGGCAAAATTAGGAATTCATTAATGTTTCTTTTAAAAATTCCCTTATAAAATACAAATTATTACTTAATAGTGGCAACGCCGCATTTATATTTCTAATACCATTATTTTTATTGTGATAGATAATAACGTTAATATTTAGGTTTCATTCATTTTTGCATTAAAATATATTGAATATTAAAAATAGAATGTCTGCTTTATAAAACGGATTGTTACCGATAGCATTTGCATGGGAGCACGAGTTCACCTTGAAGGACAGACGTCTTTGGGATTTGCTAGTGGCCACATGTAATTCTTCCTTCATTCCTTTTTTCTTTTTTAATTACTTTATGCCTTAACTAAATTATTAATTACCGTAAATGATGTTATCTTAAAAATTACCTGTCGCTAAGAGCACATCTCGGCTGGTATGTTTTTGATTCACTTTCTTTGTTTTTCAGAGGTTCTTTTTTAAACTTCTTATATGAGACCAGCCTGCTGATTTCTCGGGTGGGTGCTTCAGATGCTTTGAGGCCGTTTTTCTTTATTATTGTTATTGTCGCTTCCAATTTGGTAAGTCAAACTTAATTACCATTTAATTTAAATTGTCGCATGTGCTACGACTGTTAATTGGTGAATTGAGGGCTAAGAGCTCGGAAAAATTATTAACGTTCTATGTTAGGTCTTAATTGTTCCTACGTTTGCCTACATGGCGTTTCTTTATCTGAATTGATAAGCTTATAGAACTATTTTGCTTCTACGATTATCTTGTGTTATAATATAGGAATTATTCTTGCAAACCTTAGCTTACAAGGATAGTGCCTTAATTACGTTCATATCTCAGATTGACTTATCAAATTGTAATCATTAGAGCAATTGCTACCGTTTTTACAGAAGTTGTTCTCAAGTATCTACCGACAATATATAATTAAACCATCTATATTTTTCAATTCTCAAAAAGGGGACATTTTCAAAATTTTGGGATTTTACCTTTATTCTGTACAATATTTTGTCTTAGAAATTACAACAACCATTCAATTATATTATTGTTTCTCTCTGTAATGCAACAAGTTGCTATAATTTTTGAAGATTCAATTTAAAATTTTAACTTGCTATTATTAGTCTAAAGGATTTATTTTTTTAACTGGAAGCTGCTTCACACTTCTAGTTAAAAATATGTTTTTCTTTTATAAGTTGATCGGTCAAGCTTACTTACTTGTCTTTTCTTTTATGTACCAAATTGTTGCAACCTAAACATTTATTGAAGAAATTGATACTTATAACGTTACAGTATTAGCTGCATTCGAATGAAACCAACTGCTGAACAGCTATTCCATTGGAGCTTCTCCTGCAACTTCATCCAGAAGCCTTTCTACACCTAACGAGCGCGGTTTGTTTGACCGTATTTTCCAATTGCATTTAGAGTCCGGCCGGCCGTTTGCGATGCTGTTGGGTAACAATTAATACCGAATCATTCATTGCTTTTAAATTTACCAATATTGTATTACTGTCAATCAAATGTTTAGAATTAAACTGTGATTAATTTTTAAATTTCAATTTATTGTTATTAAAGTTGTTTATTGTTAACATCTTTTATTTATTTGAATTAACCAAGCCTGACTTTAAGTAGGAAAGATTCTAAGTGTGATGCTTTGCCAATTTACGTTTTTATTTTTGTGTATCAAATTATATTTTTAAATTTAACATCTTTAGAGCGCCCAAAAGAAATAGAAATCGTATAAAAACTTGCTGGAGGTCATGCCTAAGAGACTCATTATCCGGAATATTTTTTTTCTAACAGCAAAACCTTTTAATTTTATCTTTATCTTAAACCGTTTCTAATACCTTACATTTAATTTTCCTTATTAAGTAAATTATCTATATTTTCCAGACTTATCATCCTTTTACATTATTAGGTTACCTTAATCCATTAGTGTATTGCAATTGACGATCATCAAATTATCTTTTTTTCGTTATTGGGTTACAGGTCTACTTAATTACGCGAACACAGGAAACGCTGTTTATTCTAATAGTATCTAGGTTCAACTAACTATCAGAAGCAATTTTCTTCGGAAGGGGATAGAGTAAAACGAGAATTGTTGGTAACTATTTTAAGAATACTGGCATCTCAAAGGTTATTGAATGTCTACGCATTTGCTGACGTATAGTTTTTTAAAATACCCTTTCTACTTTGTATTATATGGAAATTCCAACTAATTTATATTTTATAACAAAGAAAGAATTTGAAACATGTCAAATTGAATTAATTATAATTCTGAATATTTAATCTTATTATTATTATCATTGAAATGTTAACGAGGTATTACCGATTATGCTCAAACAAATGCGCATACATTTCTACACACCGGGTGTCTCTAAATAATTATTATGTTTGTCAAAACTTAAGACGCGCTTACAAGCTGTAATGATAACAAAATAGTGTAATGTTATAAGTTACTAATGACATACCTGGGCTTTAGCTTGACCTTTAATTACACTTTTGTCAACGGTAAATAAACCATTTAATTAAGAAAAACATTAACATCAGAAAGTGATTTTTAAATTTATGTTGAAACAAGTTTTAACGCTTTTTAGTATACTTTTGAGGGAGCTTTTCTTCTCAACCGGTAGATGACACTATCATATCTTCTTTTGTGAGGGTGTAAGTCCTTCTAGTTGCAGTTCGGCATTCAACCTTCTTCAGAATAGTTTTAATTTGGAGATCAAGAATATCAAGCATGAACTATGGGTAATAAAAGGATGTTGTATGACCTCTAGGGTGTAAAAAGCTAATTTTAAATCCGCATGATTCTTTGTTTTTTGCAAAGATGCAAGCAAACCACCAAAAGTTGTCATATTGAACTGTGATAAAACCAGACTCAATCTTTTTTAATTATTCTGGCAAACTATTTGATGCTACAAGCTCTTCTATCGTTTTTTTGAGCTTATAGAAAGTTTTCCATTTGTGTTTCTGAGAGAGGAATAACTACATGGAATTTGTGTGTTCATTTTAGTGTCTTGGTTTCTTCAAATCACGATGTCAGTCTTTTTTCATTTTCATTAAATTCTTCTATAGTACAGTATTTAAACTGGATACCTGGCATATTATCCTTAGCAAAGTCAAATAACTGAGAGGGTGCCATTGTTTGTTATTCGTATGGTCGCTGCAAACTTTCTTTAGTGACTAATCTTTTGATCGTTCCTCTAAGATCAACACAGGCACTTTTACCATAGGATGTTGCAAAGAAATGTCACTTGGCTTCCAAAATCTTTTTCAAGTAAGCAAATGTACAAGAAATTCTGTGGCTTTGGACTAGGTTGAATCCGACAGAAGTGTAAGGTCTTCTAAAATGAAGATATAATTTAGACGTCTAAGTTTTCCATCTTCTCTGTAATAAACATATATATTGAAAGTGAATTGAGTTCTTAAGACTGTGAGCATTAATGAAGTCGTAATGTTAAGACAGGATGACGCAAGCTCAGTCACATCGGGCACAGACTTGTTATCTTATGAGCTCATCATGGCCGTTAAGCTATTGTAATTGGACTATAAAGAAAAACTTGCATCGTAGAAATACGAGGGTCACTATTTATATTGTGAGCCTAATAATAAAAAAACAGTAATTTATCATTAAAAATTGATTTATTGTTTTTCAAAATATTCTCTCTTATGGTATATACACTTTTCCATTTTTTCGAAACAATTGCCAAAACATTTTTGCCATTCTGTTTGAGACCTCTTTAAAACATGGTTTTTGAACGCATCGGTGGCTTCTTCTCCCGACGTAATTTATTCTTGACGTTCGAGAACAAAAAGAAATCATTGGTTGCTAAATCAGAACTGTACAGCGGATGACGCATTAATTTCATTTTTTGAGTGTTCAAATAACCGATTGTTAGACGAGATGTGTTAGAGCTCACATTATGATGCAGAATGATCCTACGGCGCTTGTTTATTTTCCTTATTTCCCTGAAGACTTCTGGCAAACAAATTGTGGTGAACCATTCGGAAGTGACCGTTTTACGTTCTTGTAAAGGCACTGTTCCCACATGACCAGTTTTTCCGAAAAAACGGGCGACTATTTGTTTCGAAGTGCTTCAAACGCGAACAACTTTTGTTGGGTTCGGTTAATTTTGAAACACCCATACAGTCTATTGCTGTTTACTTTCCGGATCATACGCATATATCCATGATTCGTCACCTGTTACAATATTATATACATCTTTTGATGCACCGCTATTTCGTAAGCATTTCCTTACACCAAACGGCACGGGCATCTTTTTCAGATGCTTTCAAATTATATGGGATCCAACGAGAACAAATATTTTTCACGACTAAATGTTCATGCAATATTTTATATAAGCTGGTCGACCTAATGTAAAAGGTTGCCTCAATCTCACAGTATGTCACATGATGATCTTGCATTATTAGTTTTTGCACAGCATCAACGTTTTCAGGCACAACTGACTTTGGACGACCTTCACGACTTTCGTCGGCGAGCGAACGGCGGCCACGGTTAAACTCGTCATACCAGCGTTTCACAGTGGCAAAGGATGGTGCTTCATCGTCAAATATGGAAGTAAGTTGATCGATACACTCTTGTCTATATAATCCACGTCGAAAGTCGTAATAAATCATCGCATGAAAATTTTCACGAGTTAATTCCATTTTTACGCTGAGGTACAATTTTCAAGTCACTATAAACACCACTAATTACGCTCAAATGTCAAAATGTTCAGAATAAGTTTATGTTCAAAAATGTTAAGCTTTCCATTACAAATGTTAGATGGCGTCTTAAACACGCAGTGTTGCCAAGTCTCCCAATCAAACCATCATCAAATTACATTCTCTCATTCACATCAGTTTTCATCAAGATTCTTTAGTGCTTTTAAATATTCATAATACAAAACTGGCTAGGTCAACAAATGACCAGATCAGTTTTAAAGCTATATAAATTTGTGTTACGAAGAGAACTTCATTTATGGCATTGTCATATTTATGGAAAGCCCATTATTATGTTATAATGACTTCTTGGTTATAGCGATTATACAGCTGTTATTTATTCTGCTATTATGCCCTTCTACTATGCTACAGTCAAAGATTTGGTCGTGGGTTAGCGATTTACTTCTGAAAGGCTTTATTATTTTTGTGACTTTATAATCATGTAAATATTTTGAACTTACTTGTATAACATTTTGAATAAGTAGGTTATACTTATTACTTTCTCTTACCTATTTGAAATATAGTATAGAGAAAGTCATGTTTTCTGTCAAAATTTTCGATGTCCAGTTTTTATTGGAAATACACATTTTTAGGTCGGCTGCATCCGAAAAACATGATTTTAGAAATAAATCTGCGTGTGTGTGCGTGTACATGTGCGTGTGTGTGCGAGTGTGTTCGCGTGTGCGTGTGCGTGTGCGTGTGCGTGTGTGCGTGTGCGTGTGCGTGTGCGTGTGTATGTGTGTGTGTGTGTGTGTGTGTGTGTGTGTGTGTGTGTGTGTGTGTGTGTATGTACGTATGTGATTAATATATCTCAAAAACCAAACATCATAGAAAAGTGAAGTTTTATATACAAGTTTATTACCACCTTATCATCTCCTAGTACGAATTTCGTTAAAATCTAGTGCCAAAAGTACCACTTTGTTCTTGTGATTTTTAGGTTTTTTGCAATTTTCTCGAAAACGGCTATAACGATTTATTTTAAACTAACCACGTTTCTTGCCCCTATAATGATATATTACTTGAACTAATTGATTTCACTGTGAAAATTTGTTGAAGTGAGTTATTGAGAAAAATCTCTAGAGTTAAGCAAGATTTTGTCCGGTTAGCAACTTAGATGGGTGACCGTTCCAATTATCGTCCCCAAAATAAAAATAAATTAATATTTTAGTGATTTGTGTGCATTATTTACAAACTTAATTACTTTTTTAAATTTAGAAATTATTTTTGCTCTAAATCAGCTTAAAATTTAATTATAAAAGTTTTATTACATGTATATAGGAAATTTTAGATGGATAAGTTATTTATGCTTTTAAATTAATTTTAGAGCTTTTAGCGTAGGTGTGTAGGAAAGTAGCTAACGGTAATAACTTCAAATTAAATTTTAAATTAGTAAGAAAAAGTCTCATACCTCAGACCAATTTCTAAAAACATGTTTTTCGGACTCAGGGGACCAGAAAACGTGTATTTCCGTTAAAAACTGGACATCGAAAATTTTGACCGAAAACTTGACTTTCTCTATAATATATTTCATATACGTAAGAGAAAGTAAAAATGCAGTGTTAATTTTTATGTAAGACTGGTTTTATAGATATAACAAAGCATTTTAGGTAAATAAAGATTATTCTGGATGACTACCCTTTATTAATTTGGTATTAACTTGCTTTAACACATACATTTGCTTCTTGTACAATGGTGAAATTTAATTTCATTACCTGCATTTTTAAACGTACATTTCTATTCCATTACCTTACAGTTTAACGTAGATATATGTTTAAATATAGATAACCTATATAATTCTATCAGGATAAACATGATTTAGACAAAAGGATAGTAAGCAATTCTTGATAATTAATAAAGCAACAAAGTTGCTTATCAATAAGTTCTAATTCTTTCTATTTTATGGAATTTTGGCGTCGAAATGCTTTGTATATAACCTATTTCGGTATAAAACTATTATGGTATACCACACACAATGAAAATTTTATGAAGATTATCTTTACATTTGTACAAGTTCTTAACATAAATTGTTTTCAAATTTTCTAGGTACGAGGCATGTTTTTTAAGTAAGTACCATTTTGAAATTCCTCCGCTGCAGCGCTGCGGACGGTGTCGTGCGCATGCACACTGTATACCTACATC